>CM063170.1:213152501-213237501 GCA_031835075.1 Saguinus oedipus
AAACTATACTACAAGGCTACAGTAATCAAAAAAGCATGGTACTGGTACCAAAACAGAGATATAGACCAATGGAACAGAACAGAGGCATCGGAGGCAAATCAACATATCTACAACCATATAATCTTTGATAACCCAGACAAAAACAAGCAATGGGGATAGGATTCCCTGTTTAATAAATGGTGTTGGGAAAACTGGTTAGCCATGTGCAGAAAGCAGAAACTGGACCCCTTCCTGACACCTTACACTAAAATAAACTCCAGATGGATTAAAGACTTAAACATAAGACCTGGCACCATAAAAACCCTAGAAGAAAATCCAGGCAAAACCATTCAGGACAGAGGAGTAGGCAAGGACTTCACGACCAAAACATCAAAAGCATCGGCAACAAAAGCCAAAATAGACAAATGGGACCTAATCAAACTCCATAGCTTTTGCAGGACAAAAGAAACAGTCACTAGAGTGAATTGGCAACCATAGGATGAGAAAAATTCTTTGCAGTTTACCCATCTGACAAAGGGCTGATATCCAGAATTTACAAAGAACTCAAACAGATTTACAGAAAAAAAAAAAACAAACAAGCCCATTCAAAAATGGGCAAAGGATATGAACAGATACTTTACAAAAGAAGACATACATGAGGCCAACAAACACATGAAAAAATGCTCATCATCACTGGTCATTAGAGAGATGCAAATCAAAACCACATTGAGAAACCATCTCCCGCCGGTTAGAATGGCGATCATTAAAAAATCTGGAGACAGCAGATGCTGGAGAGGATGTGGAGAAAGAGGAACACTCTTACACTGTTGGTGGGAGTGTAAATTAGTTCAACCATTTTGGAAGACAGCATGGGGATTCCTCAAGGACCTAGAAATAGAAATTCCATTTAACCCAGCAATCCCATTACTGGGTATATATCCAAAGGAATATAAATCATTCTACTATAAGGACACATGCACACGAATGTTCATTGCAGCACTGTTTACAATAGCAAAGAACTGGAACCAACCCTAATGCCCAATGATGATAGACTGGACTGGGGAAATGTGGCACATATACACCATGGAATATTATGCAGCAATCAAAACTGATGAGGTTTTGTCCTTTGTAAGGACATGGATGAATCTGGAGAACATCATTCTCAGCAAACTGACACAAGAACAGAAAATGAAATATCACATATTCTCACTCATAGGCGGGTGAGGAAAAATGAGAACACATAGACACAGGGAAGGGGGTACTACACACTGGGGTCTATTGGGGGGAATAGGGGAGGGATGGCGGGGGAGGGCTGGGGAGGGATAGCCTGGGGAGAAATGCCAAATGTGGGTGAAGGGGAGGAAGGCAGCAAAATACACTGCCATGTGTGTACCTATGCAACTATCTTGCACGTTCTGCACATGTACCCCCAAACCTAAAATGCAATAAAAAAGAAAGTTCGAGAAATTAAATTTAACAGAGTTTAATTTAGCAAAGAGTAATTACCCAATCTACAAGCTTTTGAATCCAGAGTAGGCTCAAAGAGACTCCAGTATGGCCACATGTTGGTAGATATATGGACAGAAAAAGGGAAGTGACATACAGAAACTGGGATGAAGCACAGAAACAACCACATTGATGACAGCTCAGAGTTTTTTTTTATTTGAATATAGTTTGAATAGTTGAATTCATTTGATTGGCAAAAAAATGATTAGAACAAGAATGTTTGTAATCTGTTTACACATCCATTTAGGTTTCAGTTTACCGTGTACAAAAAATACTAACAGCAATTAAACTTAAAACGAGGTAGCTTAGGCTAAACTTAATTTAACAATTTTTCTATTTCCATCATCCTAAAGTATCTGACATAGGTCATGTCTGACATAGACCAAAATTTTAGACATCGATATCAGACTATAACTAGGATAAATGTACTTGTTCCATCTCAAATTCCACTGGGAAACAGCAGAACTGTGGGTTTTGTAAAACAGATGAAAGAACTTCAGGTTATTTTTTAAAAAATAAAAATTAAAGCAGTAAAGACCTTTCTGTGTTAAAATCTGCTGTTTACCAAAGGAAAAAACCTGGTTGTTTTTAGAATCTACCTATTTTCTCAAATTTTCAGTTCAATTAAGGCACATTTAGCACGAATGACTCTGTTTTTGTTTTTTGAGATGATGTCTTGCTCTCTCACTAAGCTGGAGTGCAGTGGCGCAATGTCAGCTGACTTCACCCTTCGCCTCAAGCAATTCTTTTGCCTCAGCCTCCAGAGAGTAGCTGGGACTACAGGCACATGCCACCAAACCCATCTTGTTTTTGTATTTTTAGTAGAGTCGGGGATTCATCATGTTGGGCAGGATGGTCTTGATCTTTTGACTTTATGATCTGGCTGCCTTGACCTCCCAAAGTGCTGGGATTACAGGCATGAGTCACTGTGCCTGGCCTTTTTGTTTTGTTTTGTCTGCTCTGTTGTACATTGTGCCTAACGTACAAGCTCAGTTCAAAATAATGGCTTTCAGTATTTTGTTTAAAAATTATTCTAGCCACTGGCTCACATGACCATCTCTGGGCCAGCACAAACCATGGCTGGCTTGGTGGATTTCCAGAATGAGGAAGAGGTGAAGTCCTTTTTGGAGAACATGGAGGTAGAGTGCAACTACCATTGCTACCGTGAGAAGGATCTGGACAGTTGCTATCGGCTGGTGGACTATTTGGAAGGGATCCCGACGAATTTTGATGAGGTCGCCAAGGTGTTGAAGTTTAACTGTGAAGACAACCAGCACAGCAATAGCTGCTACAAACTGGGGGCCTGCTATGTGACTGGAAAAGGTGGTCTGACCCAGGACCTGAAAGCTGCCGCCAGTTGCTTTTTGATAGTGTGTGAGAAGCCCAGAAAGAAGTCTTTAGCAGCATGTCACAACGTTGCTTGCCTGGCACATGATAGACGGGTTAATGAGGATGGCCAGCCTGACCTGGGGAAGGCCAGGGACTACTACATAAGGGCCTGTGATGCTGGTTATGCCTCCAGCTGCTTCAACCTCAGTGCCATGTTCCTGCAGGGTGCCCCTGGCTTTCCCAAGGACATGGACCTGGAATGTAAATGTTCCATGAAAGCCTGTGACCTGGGTCATTTCTGGGCCTGTGCCAATGCCAGTCACATGTACAAGCTGGGGGATGGCATCAAAAAGGATGAGGCCAAGGCTGAGATGCTAAAAATTCAGGCCAAGCAGTTACACAAACAACAGCAGAAAAGTGTCCAGTCCTTAACATTTGTGTAAAGTGGCCCACCTTCCTTCCCAGGCAACAAACAGCTTGAGGCTGGCAGCTCCTATTTCTGAAGACTGATGCAGCCCTTGAAGGTCAACCAGCTGGAGCAGGAAAACTTGGGACTTGAATTTGTAGCTCCACTTACATAGATCCATTGCCCCAGCTGCTGGGGTGTAGCCTATAATGTTTATTTCAGTCAGTACTCCTTTATCTGGGTGTTCCGTGAAGGCAGTCATGTTTCTGGGAGTCTTAGTTTTCAAACTCTGGAAATTCTGAAAACTAGGAGCAAACTAGAGAACCCTAGAGATTGGTGGTGGGGAGGGGAGGATAGCAGGAAGTTGGAAAAATTAGCAGCCCCAGGGCCTAAAGGAATCAGCCATCATCATTATTATTTTGGTTAGGAGGGCTTGAAAATCAGAAAGTATCTTGGTTTACATAATTGAGGTCTTAAAGAACTAAGAACAGTTAAATAGTCATGACTGCCAGCCTCTGAGTTACATAGTCATTGGTGTGGGCTTCATTTTGCCTTCAGAGTCACATCTTTCAGTAAATTCACAAAGATCAGGAGGGACATGCAACATACAGCTTAAAGGCTGTTACGATTCAGGGTTGCTGAGGAAGATGAAACATCAGCCTGCCATTGGCTACAAGAGACACTGAAGTTAAAAATAAGCACCTCCAGTGTAGTCACATGGAACTGCCCATCATGCTGAGGGAGTAGATTTTTCCCAAGGCAGCTTCAGTTAGGAGTTTGTAAGCAAGGACTTTGTGACACATTTGTCCCCTGGAACTGAGCCTTTTTAACTGTCCCTGTGAATAAACAATTTTGAGTGACCTACCAAAAAAAATTATTCTAGCTGGGTGATGTGGCTCACACCTGTAATCCCAGCACTTTGGGAGGCTGAAGCAGGTGGATCACCTGAGGTCAGAAGTTGGAGACCAGCCTGACCATTATGACGAAACCCCATCTTCAAAAATAAAAATAAAAAAAGTATTCTATTGGCCAGGTGCGGTGACTCATGCCTGTAATTCCAGCACTTTGGGAGGCTTAGCGGTGCAGATCACTTGAGGTCAGGAGTTCTAGACCCACCTGGCCAACATGGTGAAATCTCGTCTCTAGTAAATATACAAAACTTATCCTTGTGTAGTGGTGCATGCCTGTAATTCCAGTGACTTCAAAGGCTGAGACAGGAGAATCTCTTGAACCTGGGAGGCAGAGGTTGTGATGAGCAGAAGTCACACCACTGAACTCCAGCCAGGGAGATAGATTGAGACTCTGTCTCAAAAATAAATATCCTATTTTTAGTTAAGTACTAACTTAGATAAAAGTGTAACCAAAACTCAAATCACTAGTGCCAATCACAGTTATTATTATTTCTTGTTTCTATACTTATCATGTCATTTACAGTTATGGTGTCTTTACAGTCTTTGAGTTTTGTCATTTCAGTTAAAGAAGAAGAATTTGAAATTCTAGAGATTGCTGTCTGCAAACATTTATAACTTTTGAGAGAATCTATTGAACCAGCAAGACCATTATTTTCACTATCAGGAAGATAATACCAAGAGTTTGGAGTATGCTTTTATTTTACTTTCTTTAGAAGACACAGTTTTCCTCTCTTCCCCAGGTTGGAGTGCAGTGGTGCAATCTTGGGTCACTGCAACCTCTGCCTTCTGGGTGCAAGTGCTTCTCCTGCCTTAGCCTCCCCAGTAGCTGTGATTACAGGTGCACGCCACCAAGCCCCGCTAACCTATTTTTGTATTTTTAGTAGAGACGTAGTTTCATCATGTTGGCCAGGCTGGTCTCAAACTCCTGACCTCAAGTGATCTGCCTGCCTCAGGCTCCCAGACTGGGAGACTGGGGTTACAGGCCTTAGCCACCAGGCCTGGTTGCAGTATACTTTTTAACCAGGGCCTCCATGAACCAAACCAACTAAAATAAAATAGATCACAATAATTACCTGGATAAATGGTTTGTTCATTTTAATCAAGCAGCCTGTTCATTAATCTACAACAGAATATCTGTAATACCTGATATATTACAAAAAGTGTTAGCAACTAAACAGATACTTTTCTTTATCCAATAAATAATCTAAAGAAATTAAATTATTTAGCACAATTTTAATAAGAGAATTTAAATTTGCTGGGTGCAGTGGATCATACCTGTAATCCCAGCATTCTGGGAGGCCAAGATGGGCAGATCATGAGGTCAGAAGTTCGAGACCAGCCTGGCCAACATGGAAAAACCCCTTCTTTACTAAAAATACAAAAAACTTAGCCAGGCATGGTGGCAGGTGCCTGTAATCCCAGCTATTGGGGAGGCTGAGGCAGGAAAATTGCTTGAACCCAGGAAACAGAGTTTGCAGTGAGCCAGGATCACACCATTGCACTCCAGTCTTGGTGACAGAGTGAGATTCAGTCTCAAAAAAAAAAAAAAAAAAAAGAGAGCGAATTTAAACTCATTTTGTATCCATAGCCTTTACTGTAGAATCTGCTATAGAGCCTAATATGGGAAATAAATTTCTAATTATTGTCTAATTTACTCTAAACCATGAGAAAAGAGACCTAACAAGTCATGCACACTCAGAAGAGTCAAAGCCTTCTGGCAATGCTGTTTAAAATATTCTCCTTACTTTATAAAGTAGTTTAAGAACAGTGGGCCAATGTTCTGTTTCTTATATTATGAGACAATGAATATCCCATTAAAATTTCTCCTTCACATTTTTTTCTTCATCTTTTATTTATCAAAACATAAGTTTATCCATGTATAAGGTTGGCTGCAAAATGCTCTAAATCTACAAGTACCCCCTGAATTAACACAAGATAACCCTTTTCTATTTCTATTTTTATAGAGCCATAAGGAAGAAAATAACTGTAAGCTAGCAGTGTCATAGAAGCAGAGATATCTTGATCTTCTATCTAGTGAAAAAAGCTGTCCACGTCAAGATTACCATTTGCTTTTGAGGGGAAACTTTCCTGGTTGGCTTTGCCTTAAGTTCTCCAATGGCTATAAAATTCCAAAAGTTTGGAGGCATGCTTCTGAGTTGAGAAATTATAAATCCAAGGTTCAAGGTCCTTGTTCAAGCCTTGCTTCAGGGTGTATGGCAAGGGAAGGATCAATTGGTGGTTTCTAGACAATAAAATGTTTAATTGTCCTCAGTCAGTGGATCAGCAACAGATTTTTTTTACCTGGTAAAAATGAGCTTCGGCATAATGCATTAAAGGCTTGCTGCATTTAGTCATATCAGATTTTGGTACCCAAAGATACATGCAGTTCTATTAATAGGTGCATAGGCCTTCCAATGACTTTGTTTTTTTTACTCTAAGTGGATCTGATTGTCATTAATCTGAAATTGGAACAGCAATCCAATCAATTCGATTAGATTTGCTTAGTTCTATTGTATCTGTGATAACTTACTTAACAGTTTTAAAACTTCTCTAGTAAAATAAGAATTTTTATCATTGGAGGTTTTCTCAGAAATGTCCCATTAGAAAACATATTTTCTTTTTTTTTTTTTAAATTTTTATTGCATTATAGGTTTTGGGGTACATGTGCAGAACGTGCAAGATAGCTGCATGGGGGGGAGGAGGCAAGATGGCGTCATAGAGGTGACTCAGGATTGCAGCTCTTAGTGAAGGTGCAGAGGGTGAGTCCTAGCCGCATTCTAGGATGTTCCTTTTATGCCCACAGAGCGTTGAAAGTCCCAGGTGTGGGAGAGACATGGGACGCTAGCAGCCAGCTAACGCAACCGGCTTCCGCCGCCTCTTCGGCCGGCGCCGCAGCGGGACCCGGCGCGGAACTCACTGGTCTGGGTGCCCTGTTAAACCGGCAATCTGAGATTTGGAAGGGCAGATTGGCATGTCCATCTGATTGAACGGGACTTGGACAATGAGCCAGACCAGGAGTTTCCTGAAAAGCGTGATCTGAGCCGGGGTAGTGGGCAGCGGCATGGGAGATCACATGGATCCCAGTGCCCTATCGGCAGGCTCCTGGTGCGCCAGTGAGAGAGTCGACCTTTCAGCTTGGGGAGAGGAAGAGAGAGAGAGAGAGAGAGAGAGGACGGACTCTGAGGCAGGGAGCTGGGTGATCGGGCTCGGCGGGTCCCACGCTCACGGGGACAAGCAGGGCGGCGACTGGAGGTGCTTGGGGCTGAGAGTTTTGTTGCTGGCATTTAGGACAGTGCAGCCCGGTCAGGGAGGGGCGTCCACCATTCCTGACGAAGTGCACCCCCACTTAAGTACCGCCCAGGACTGACGCAGCCTGCCGTTGCCGAGGCAACCTGCCATAACAGAGAGAGTCCGCCAGGACGCAACAGGGTGGACATGCGTTAGCAGGTCAGAGCCCCGGCAGGCAAATAGTGAATAGACTGCCACCTAGTGGGGCAGGACAGTGCAACAGATACTCATAAAGAAAGCCCCAACTCCCTGAGACAGAGCATCTAAGGGTGAAAAAAAAAAAGAGTGGTGTTTTATGAGTTCTATTGCAGCAGACATAACCTCCCAACAACCCTGAATGAACAACGGGGCTCACAGCTCAGCACTGGAGCTGCTATAAAGCACAGACTGTCTCCTCAAGCAGCTCCCTGACCCCTGTATATCCAAGGAGTCACCCCAGAAAAGGACTAATCAGACTGACATTTGGCTGGCATCATTCTGGAACAAGGGCAGCAGAAAAAGAAACTGATATCATCCCTCACTGTTCTGCAGCTGCTGCAGGTATACCCCAGACAAGCAGGGCCTGGAGTGGACCTCAGCACTCATACAGCAGAGAGGATAGATCATTAGAGGGAAAACTAAGTAACAGAAATACTTCATCATCAACAATCTCAGTGTCCACACAGAGACCCAATTGAAAAATCAGCCACTACTAAGACGACAGGCGGATAAATCCATAAAGATGGGAAGAAACCAGCGCAAAAAGGAGGAAAGCACACGAAACCAAAACACCTCACCTCCAAAAAAGGACCAAAACTCCTCACCAGCAAGGGAACAAAGCTGGACGGAGAATGAATGTGAGGAAATGACGGAATCAGACTTCAGAAAGTGGATAATGAGAAACTTCAGTGAGCTAAAGGAACATGTTCTAAACCAGTGCAAAGAAACTAAGAACCTTGAAAAAAGATTCGAGGAATTGATAACGAGAATGGACAACTTAGAGAGGAATATGAATGAATTGAAGGAGCTGAAAAACACAACACGAGAACTTCGCGAAGCATGCACAAGTTTCAACAGCCGAATTGACCAAGCAGAAGAAAGAATATCAGAAGTTGAAGATCAACTCAAGGAAATAAAACGAGAAACCAAGATTAAAGAAAAAAGCACAAAAAGGAATGAACAAAATCTCCAAGAAATGTGGGACTATGTGAAGAGACCCAACCTACGTTTGATAGGTGTACCAGAATGTGACGAAGAGAATGAATCCAAGCTGGAAAACACTCTTCAGGATATTATCCAGGAAAATTTCCCCAACCTAGCAAGACAGGTCAATACTCAACTCCAGGAAATACAGAGAACACCACAAAGATACTCTGCAAGAAGAGCAACCCCAAGGCACATAATCGTCAGATTCACCAGGGTTGAAACAAAGGAGAAAATACTAAGGGCAGCCAGAGAGAAAGGTCAGGTCACCCACAAAGGGAAGCCCATCAGACTCACAGCAGATCTCTCGGCAGAGACTCTACAAGCCAGAAGAGAGTGGGGGCCAATATTCAACATCCTTAAAGAAAAGAGCTTTCAACCCAGAATTTCATATCCAGCCAAACTGAGCTTCATAAGTGAAGGAAAAATAAAATCCTTCATGAACAAGCAAGTACTCAGAGATTTTGTCACCACTAGGCCTGCTTTACAAGAGCTCCTGAAAGAGGCACTACACATAGAAAGAAACAACCAGTTCCAGCCATCCTAAAAGCATACCAAATGCTAAAGACCATCAACAAAATGAAGAATGTACATGAACCAACGGGAAAAACAGCCATCTAGCATCAAAATGGCAGTATCAAATTCACACAAAACAATATTAACCCTGAATGTAAATGGGCTAAATGCACCAATCAAAAGACACAGACTGGCTAATTGGATAAAAAATCAAAACCCATCGGTGTGCTGTATCCAGGAAACCCACCTCAAATGCAAAGATACACAAAGGCTCAAAATAAAAGGATGGAGGAAGATTTACCAAGCAAATGGAGAGCAAAAAAAAAGCAGGAGTTGCAATTCTCATCTCTGATAAAATAGACTTTAAAATAACAAAGATCAAAAGGGACAAAGAAGGTCATTACATAATGGTAAAAGGATCGATACAACAAGAAGAGCTAACGATTCTAAATATATATGGACGCAATGTAGGAGCACTCAGATATATAAGGCAAGTTCTTAACGGCTTACAAAGAGACTTAGACTCCCACACAATAATAGTGGGAGACTTTAACACTCCACTGTCAGTAGCAGACAGATCAACCAGACAGAAAATTAACAAGGATATCCAGGACTTGAACTCAGACCTGGAACAAGCAAACCTGATAGACATTTACAGAACTCTCCACCCCAAATCCACAGAATATACATTCTTCTCAGCACCACATCACACCTACTCCCAAATTGACCACATAATTGGAAGTAAAGCACTCCTCAGCAAATGTAAAACAACTGAAATCATAACAAACAGTCTCTCAGACCATAGTGCAATCAAGTTGGAACGCAGAATTCAGAAAATAACTCAGAACCGCACAGCTTCATGGAAACTGAACAATTGGCTCTTGAATGTTGATTGGATAAACAATGAAATGAAGGCAGAAATAAAGAAGTTCTTTGAAACCAACGAGAATGAAGACACAACATACCAGAATCTCTGGGACACATTTAAAGCAGTCTGTAGAGGAAAATATATAGCAATAAGTGCCCACATGAGAAGAGTGGAGAGATCCAAAATTGACACCCTATCGTCAAAATTGAAAGAGCTAGAGGAGCAAGATCAAAAAAGCTCAAAACCTAGCCAAAGACAAGAAATAACTAAGATCAGAGCAGAACTGAGGGAGATAGAGACAAGAAAACCCTTCAAAAAAACAATAAATCTAAGAGCTGGTTTTTTGAAAAGATCAACAAAATAGACAGACCACTAGCCAGACTGATAAAAAAGAAGAGAGAGAACAACCAAATAGATGCAATTAGAAATGATAAAGCGGAAATCATCAGAGATTCCACAGAAATTCAAACCATCATCAGAGAATACTATAAACAACTCTATGCACATAAACCAGTAAATCAGGAAGAAATGGAAAAATTCCTGGACGCCTGTGTCCTCCCAAGCCTAAACCAGGAGGAAGCCGAAACTATGAATAGACCAATAACAAGGTCTGAAGTTGAGGCAGCAATTAAGAGCCTACCACACAAAAAAAAGCCCAGGTCCAGATGGGTTCACAGCCGAAATCTACCAGACACACAAAGAGGATCTGGTACCATTCCTTCTGAAACTATTCCAAATAATCCAAAAGAGGTAACCCTTCCCAAATCATTTTATGAGACCAACATCATCCTGATACCAAAACCCGGCAGAGACTCAACAAGAAAAGAAAACTTCAGGCCAATATCCATGATGAACATAGATGCAAAAATCTTCAATAAAATACTGGCAAACTGATTGCAGCAGCACATTAAAAAACTTATCCATCATGATCAAGTAGGATTCATCCCGGAGATGCAAGGCTGGTTCAACATACGCAAATCTATAAATGTAATTCACCACATAAACAGAAGCAAAAACAAAAACCACATGATTATCTCAATTGATGCAGAGAAGGCATTTGACAAAATTCAACAGCCCTTTATGCTAAAAACCCTCAATAAACTTGGTATTGATGGAACATATCTCAAAGTAATAAAAGCTATTTATGACAAACCAACAGCCAATATCATACTTAATGGGCAAAAACTGGAAGCATTCCCTTTGAAATCTGGCAATAGACAAGGATGCCCTCTCTCACCACTTCTATTCAATATAGTACTGGAAGTTCTAGCCAGAGCAATCAGGCAAGAAAAAGAAATAAAGGGTATTCAAATAGGAAAGGTGGAAGCCAAATTGTCTCTATTTGCAGACGACATGATCGTATACCTAGAAGACCCCATCACCTCAGCCCAAAAGCTCCTGCAACTGATAAGCAACTTCAGCAAAGTCTCAGGATATAAAATCAATGTTCAAAAATCACAAGCATTCCTCTACACCAATAACAGACTTAAAGAGAACCAAATCAAGAACGAACTGCCATTCACAATTGCTACAAAGAAAATAAAATACCTAGGAATACAACTCACTAGGAATGTAAGGGACCTCTTTAAGGAAAACTACAAACAACTGCTCAACGAAATAAGAGAGGACACAAACAGATAGAGAAACATTCCATGTTCATAGTTAGGAAGAATCAATATCGTGAAAATGGCTATACTGCCCAAAGTAATTTACACAATCAATGCTATCCCCATCAAACTACCATTGAATTTCTTCACAGAACTGGAAAAAACCACCATGAATTTCATATGGAACCAAAAAAGAGCCCGCATAGCCAAGTCAATTCTAAGCAAAAAGAACACAGCGGGAGGCATCACGCTACCAGACTTCAAACTATACTACAATGCTACAGTAATCAAAACAGCATGGTACTGGTACCAAAACAGAGATATAGACCAATGGAACAGAACAGAGGCATCGGAGGCAACACAACACATCTAAAACCATATTATCTTTGATAAACCAGACAAAAACAGGCAATGGGGAAAGGATTCCCTATTTAATAAATGGTATTGGGAAAACTGGCTAGCCATTTGCAGAAAGCAGAAACCGGACCCCTTCCTGACACCTTACACTAAAATTAACTCCAGATGGATTAAAGACTTAAATGTAAGACCTGACACCATAAAAACCCTAGAAGAAAATCTAGGCAAAACCATTCAGGACATAGGAGTAGGCAAGGACTTCATGAACAAAACACCAAAAGCATTGGCAACAAAAGCCAAAATAGACAAATGGGACCTAATGAAACTTCACAGCTTCTGCACAGCAAAACAAACAGTCACTAGAGTGAATCGGCAACCATCAGAATGGGAAAAAATCTTTGCAGTTTACGCATCTGACAAAGGGCTGATATCCAGAATTTACAAAGAACTCAAACAGATTTACAGGAAAAAAACAAACAAGCCCATTCAAAAATGGGCAAAGGATATGAACAGAAGCTTTACGAAAGCAGACATAGATGAGGCCAGCAAACATATGAAAAAGTGCTCATAGTCATTGGTCATTAGAGAGATGCAAATCAAAACCACATTGAGATACCATCTCATGCCAGTTAGAATGGCGATCATTAAAAAATCTGGAGACAGCAGATGCTGGAGAGGATGTGGAGAAATAGGAACACTCTTACACTGTTGGTGGGAGTGTAAATTAGTTCAACCATTATGGAAGACAGTGTGGCGATTCCTCCGGGACCTAGAAATAGAAATTCCATTTGACCCAGCAATCCCCTTACTGGGTATCTATCCAAAGGACTATAAATCGTTCTACTATAAGGACACATGCACACGAATGTCCATTGCAGCACTGTTTACAATAGCAAAGACCTGGAACCAACCCAAATGCCCAACGATGATAGACTGGACTGGGAAAATGTGGCACATATACACCATGGAATATTATGCAGCAATCAAAAATGATGAGTTTGTGTCCTTTGTAAGGACATGGATGAATCTGGAGAACATCATTCTCAGCAAACTGACACAAGAACAGAAAAAGAAATACCGCATATACTCACTCATAGGTGGGTGAGAAAAATGAGAACACGTGGACACAGAGAGGCGGTCTACTATACACTGGGGACTGTTGGGGGGAATGGGGGAGGGACAGCAGGGGGGGCTGGGGGGGATAGCCCGGGGATGAATACCAAGTGTGGGTGAAGGGGAGGAAAGCAGCAAAGCACACTGCCATGTGTGTACCTATGCAACTATGTTGCTCGTTCTGCACATGTACCCCCAAACCTATAATGTAATAAAAATTAAAAAAAAAAAAAGAAAAAAAAAAAGATAGTTGCATAGGTACACGTATGGCAGTGTGTTTTGCTGCCTTCCTCCCCTTCACCCACACTTGGCATTCATCCCCAGGCTATCCCTCCCAAGCCGCCCCCCACTGTCCCTCCCCCATTCCCTCCAATAGGCCACAGTGTATAGTAGACTGCCTCTCTGTGTCCACGTGTTCTCATTTTTCTCACCCACCTATGAGTGAGTATATGCGGTATTTCTTTTACTGTTCTTGTGTCAGTTTGCTGAGAATGATGTTCTCCAGATTCATCCATGCCCTTACAAAGGACACAAACTCATCATTTTTTATTGCTGTATAATATTCCATGGTGTATATGTGCCACATTTTCCCAGTCCAGTCTATCATCATTGGGCATTTGGGTTGGTTCCAGTTCTTTGATATTGTAAACAGTGCTGCAATGAACATTCGTGTGCATGTGTCCTTATAGTAGAACGATTTATAGTCCTTTGGATATATACCCAGTAATGGGATTGCTGGGTCAAATGGAATTTCTATTTCTAGGTCCCTGAGGAATCGCCACACTGTCTTCCACAATGGTTGAACTAATTTACACTCCCACCAACAGTGTAAGAGTGTTCCTATTTCTCCACATCCTCTCCAGCATCTGCTGTCTCCGGATTTTTTAATGATCGCCATTCTAACTGGCATGAGATGGTATCTCAATGTGGTTTTGATTTGCATCTCTCTAATGACCAGTGATGATGAGCATTTTTTCATGTGTTTGTTGGCCTCATGTATATCTTCTTTTGTAAAGTGTCTGTTCATATCCTTTGCCCATTTTTGAATGGGCTTGTTTGCTTTTTCTTGTAAATCTGTTTGAGTTCTTTGTAAATTCTGGATATCAGCCCTTTGTCAGATGTGTAAACTGCAAAATTTTTTTCCCATTCTGATGGTTGCCGACTCACTTTAGTGACTGTTTCTTTTGCCGTGCAGAAGCTGTGGAGTTTGATTAGGTCCCATTTGTCTATTTTGGCTTTTGTTGCCAATGCTTTTGGTGTTTTGTTCATGAAGTCCTTGCCTACTCCTATGTCCTGAATGGTTTTGCCTAGATTTTCTTCTAGGGTTTTTATGGTGTCAGGTCTTACGTTTAAGTCTTTAATCCATCTGGAGTTAATTTTAGTGTAAGGTGTCAGGAAGGGGTCCAGTTTCTGCTTTCTGCACATGGCCAGCCAGTTTTCCCAACACCCTTTATTAAATAGGGAATCCTTTCCCCATTGCCTGTTTTTGTCTGGTTTATCAAAGATAATATGGTTGTAGATATGTTGTGTTGCCTCCGATGCTTCTGTTCTGTTCCATTGGTCTATATCTCTATTTTGGTACCAGTACCATGCTGTTTTGATTACTGTAGCTTTGTAGTATAGTTTGAAGTCTGTTAGCGTGATGGCTCCTGCTGTGTTCTTTTTGCTTAGAATTGACTTGGCTATGCGGGCTCTTTTTTGGTTCCATATGAAATTCATGGTGGTTTTTTCCAGTTCTGTGAAGAAATTCAATGGTAGTTTGAATGGGGATAGCATTGATTGTGTAAATTACTTTGGGTAGTATAGCTAATATCTTTTTAGCTACTTTCATAACATCAGCCTTCTTGCATGAGAAAGCATTTATACAACTAGAAAACTTAAGTTAAAATGACAATTGAATAAAATTTCTGCATAAATGCTTATGCTACCTATCAGGTAGTATAAACGTACCTGAAGTTTTGACGCTCTTCTCGGGATTAGATATTTGGCAAACAAAACATTGGTCAAAAAATATTTTAGTTATTTATATAGTCACCACACACACACACACACACACACACACACACACACACATGCACACTTAATTTACATTTAATTTAGATTATTTTCTCTCTTCTGTGTTGAGTAATAAAATGTAGAGCTTTAATAATGAAAGCTATAAGAACTCAGGGAAGACCAAGTGACTCTCTAGGTTTTACATGAGCCCACACTTAACATTGGATTTATTTCTTCTTTGATTGATTAATTAATTGATTGATTGATTGAGATGGAGTCTTACTCTATGGCCCAGTCTTTACTCTGTAAAGTGCAGTGTCACAATCTCAGCTCACTGCAATTTCTGCTTTCTGGGTTAAAGCCATTCTCCTGCCTCAGCCTCTGGAGTAGCTTAGATTACAGACCTGAGCCATCATGCCCAGCTAATGTTTGTATTTTTAGAAGAGATGGGGTTTCACCATGTTGGTCAGGCTGGTCTTAAACTCCTGATCTCAAGTGATTTCCCTGCCTTAGCCTCCAAAAGTGCTGAAATTGCATGTGTGAACCACCTTACCAGGCCAGAATTTCAGTCCTCTTACATATTAACTTTGTTTCTTCAATTTAGGTGCACAGCCCTAATAACTAATGGGTTATCATACATAGGTAATTATACTTGGACTATACAGATTATTCAAATTGCACATCTGAAGAATTTCAGTACTGGTTGATTTAGCATAAAAATATGGCAAAGTATTTTTTTGGCATTAAGTTAATTTTTGTTTCTCCTCGGCTAGCAGTTTTATAAGAGTCAGTCTCTTCATTAAGTTTCTGAGAATTCTCACCCAGTCCAAACAATATAATTCTAAAATGATCAGAAACCTGCATGCAACTTGTCTGGGCACTTTTCATCCTTTTCCTGAACCTCCTTTGAGACACGATACTCCAGGATTTTGTGTGCTTATGAAGTTTCTAGAAACTGCATTAGAACTAAACCATTAACTGTGGAAATGTCTTAAAATGGTTATAAAGGCACAATTGACAAAAAAAGTTTATATCTACAGCCTACAATAATTTATCATAAAAATTATACTTTTGGGTCTGGTGCAGTGGCTTCTGCCTGTAATCCCAGCACTTTGAGAGAACCCAGCCTGGTGGATCACCTGAGGTCAGGAGCTTGAGACCAGGCTGACCAACATGGCAAAACTTTGTCTCTACTAAAAATATAAATATTAGCTGGGTGTGGTAGTGAATGCCTGTAATCCCAGCTACTTAGGAGACTGAGGCAGGTGAATCACTTGACTCTGGGAGGCAGAGGTGGCAGTGAGCTGAGATCGTGACGCCAGCCTGGGAAACAGACAAAAACTCTGTGTCCAAAAAATAATAATAATAATTATAAGTAATAGCACATACTCAGATGTATTAGAATTTTATAAATCCCATGTAATTTTGAAACACATATAAATTATTTATTATCCTGTAAGTTAAAGAACATAAAACATTATTTTTTATTTGACAATTTTACCCATGTAATTTAACATATTAAATAATCTTGTTTATCTCTCTTGGATGTTTCAGGGACCCTCTGTTGTCAGAAACACAATTTTGAAGCTAAAATTTGGATTTTCGGAAGCCTGTCAAATATGTCAAATGTGGGTCCAGGTGCAGTGGGTTTACACCTGTAATCCCAGCACTTTGGGAGCCTGAGGTGGGCAGATCACCTGAGATCAGGAGCTCAAGACCAGCCTGGCCAACATGGTGAAACCCGGTCTCTACTAAAAATACAAAAAATCTCTGGGCATGGTGGTGCACGCCTGTACTCCCAACTCCTCCAGAGGCTGAGATAGGAGAATCACTTGAACCCAAAAGGCAGAGGTTGCAGTGACCCAAGATGATGCCACTGCACTCCCAGCCTGGGTGACAAAGCAAGACTGTCACCAAAACAAATAAACAAACAAAGACTAAAGGTTTACAACAATTGACCAAAATAGGATCACAGGTAATCATGAAATAATAGTCATTTACACCCCGATGAGGTGGCTCACGCCTGTAATCCCAGCACTTTTGGAGGCCTGAGGTGGGCCCATCACCTCAGGTTGGGAGTTTGAGAACAGCCTGACCAACATGGAGAAATTCTGTCTTTACTAAAAATTCAAAAATTGCCGGAATGGTGGCACATGCCTGTAATCCCACCTGCACTGGAAGCTGAGGAAGTCATTCACTTAGCCAAAGTAATAATTTACAAAAATTGTTAAAACAAAATTCTTTTATTTTTTTATATAAAAAAAGACTTAGATTTCTAGTCAAAAGGCCTAAGAAATCATGAGTAAAATTATATATCCTCTCTACTTTCTCATTCTTTAAATTTGCTCAATAGGTGAACAAAAATATTTTATGGAGTTTATTAATACTACATAAAATTTTGTTGAAGAGAAAATCAAATTTTATTTTTATGTTAATGTATTATCAATACTATTAATGTATTATCAGTACCAAAGCTAATTTTAATAAAACCTTATAAATAAATTTATCAACCAAGATCGTACCACCTCATTTCAGCCTAAGTAACAGAGTGAGACTTCGTCTCAAAAAAAAAAAAAAATACAATAAAACTATTGAAATTTTTACAAGCTTCCACACATCAACGATTAATCATTTTAAAGTCCTTATTTTTAAATGCACTCCTTACAGGACAATGTTGTTTATGTGGAACTCTTTATTGAAATTTTAAATTACCTTTAGAAAGATTGTGCCATTTCTATAAATGTTTGCTGCTTCTGTGGCAGGCCAGGTCTCCAGATTGCTAAAACCAGAACAGTCAGCCTTCACCAACACCTTACTGTAACTCTGATGAATGCATAAGTTAAGCATTAAATAACTGGAGAAATGAATGCCTCAGTTCAAAGACTAGAATGTCTATTAATAATTAATTACAAGTCTATTAATAATTAATTAAAATAATGGAGACATTCTTGCACACCTTGTACCAGGACCCAGTTTAAATTAAGTAATTGTTTCTAGGCTCTGAAGTCATTTTCCAGACCAGATCCTACTTAAAAATTAGAAAGAGTGAAACACTTTAGCTCGTGGGTGCACTCCTGCATGTAGCCATATGGTTTGAATGTATATAAGCACTGGCAACAAAGCCTGTAACTTCTAGTGGGCCTAGTGAGTTATTCTGACTGTGTCCCTGTAGCCAGTTGCAGAAATAAACTCTCTTCTTTCTCAGTTTTTCTGGATCTCATTGTTTAACCATGAGAACAAACAGCCAGACCCCTCTTTGGTCTGGGAAATTTTCCAGGGCCTAATAGTTATACATGTAAATGTAGTCATAGCTGAAAGGTAAATTACTCACTTCTTGAAAAATTAAAAATTTTGTTTTACCTTGAATTGTGACTGCCCAAGGGATTCTCTCTAGCTACTTCATAAAGACCACTGGATTGTAGTAAAGAAAGTGCTCACTAGACACCAGGCAGCCAGCCTACATGGGAGATAGACTTTGTACTTAAATCATCTCATGGAGGCTGGGCACAGTGTCTCACATCTGTAATCACAGAACTTTGGGGGTGGATCACCTGAGGTCAGGTGTCAAGACCAGCTGGGCCCACATGAGGAAACCCCATCTCTACTAAAAATACAAAAATCAAATGGGTGTGGTTTTCGTTGCCTATAATCCTGGCTAAATGAAAGGCTAAGGCAGGAGAATCACTTTAGCCCAGGAGGTGGGGTTGTAGTCAACTGAGATGGTTGTTGCACTTTCTCTCTCTCTCTCTCTCTCTCTCTCTCTCTCTATATATATATATATATATATATATATATATATAGAGAGAGAGAGAGAGAGAGAGAGAGAGAAAGTTATATATATATATATATATATATATATAGAGAGAGAGAGAGAGAGAGAGACAAAGTTTTATTCTTAATGCCCGGCTGATTTTTTTTATTATTATTTTTAGTAGAGACAGAGTTTCACATGTTGGCCAGGCTGTTCTCCAACTCCTGACCTCAGGGGATTGACCTGCCTTGGCCTCCCAAAATGTTGGGATTAAAGGCCTGAGCCTGGCCATGAGGAATCTTTCAAAGGCAGTTTTGATAAGGAGTGAGTTGGTCAGGTAACAGGAGCTTGCTGCTGATTAGTTGGAGTCGAGATAAAATTATAGGAGGTCAAAAAATAAAAATTACGAGGAGTCAAAGCTGCCTTTCTGTAGACTGAAGAGCTTGTGGGTGGGGCCACAGAAGTTGGGTTGGTTTGTCTAGGAGAAAGCATCAGGTCCAGAGGGAGCCATAGGGATGAGACATGCATAAAACTTGTAGAAATATTTCAAATAGGGGTAAGACATGCATAAAACTTGTAGAAATATTTCAAAAGGTCAATTCTAGGTTCTACAGCAGTGACAATGTTGCAGTAGCAATTGGGGATGTTGCAAATTTTATAACCTCCAGAATAATCGCTGGCTTCCTTCAGTTCTGCACTTTGGCAGTACTCAAGCTTCCCTCTCCCCAACCAAGCCTGAAGGCTTTCCATTAGCTTTACAAAACTTGGATTTGTGGCCAATGCCTATTATCATTTAAATGATACCCTGACTGTTTTCACCAGTAGTCTGGGCCCAATGGCCCAGGAATACTTAAGGGAAAGTTGAGATGGAGGTGAGTTACCTCAGCTTCCTGTTATAATTTTTCTCACTAATATGATTTTTGCATTGGTAATTTTAGAACTTTGGCTTTGACTCAGATCTTTCTAATTAGCTTAGCCAATAATGTTTCTCTGCCTAAAGGAACAAGAATAAGAAACAAAGAAGGGGAATAAAAAAACCAAAAATTCCTGCACATTTTCAGAAGCCAGTGTTTACATCCCTGCAAATACTGCCATTTACTGAAACCATCATTGTAGGACTGATGGCCCCATAGGGACGTGGGGTATCCCTTATGCTGTGCTGAGGCACAGGATCTGAGAAATAAAGAG
Source organism: Saguinus oedipus (assembly GCA_031835075.1). Classification (NCBI taxonomy): domain Eukaryota; kingdom Metazoa; phylum Chordata; class Mammalia; order Primates; family Cebidae; genus Saguinus; species Saguinus oedipus. The sequence goes on from CM063170.1 coordinate 213,172,498, forward strand.
ACAGGACACAGAAGTACAAGGAAAACACAGCTGGGCTCAAGGGGCCATGCCACCTATGAGCGGAGTCAGGCGAGGCCCCGGATATCCAGCAGAGTGAGTATTTATTTTGTATAAGTTAGGGGGCAGGTCAGTGAGTGAAATCATCTTTAAGGATAGTGATTGGGTTGTGAGCAATGAAACAAGGGGTCCACCCCCATTAGGTCACCTAAGCTAGGAGGTGGACAGTGCGCAGCAAGGGGCCCATTCCTATCAAGGCAAGGACCGTGTGCAGTAAGGGGGTCCACCCCCATTAGGTCACCAAGGCATGGAGGTGGGCTGTGCACAGTGAAGAGGTTGCAGTGTGCAATACCTCTATCTACAGGCAAACTACTTCTAAGATTTATGAGGGGATGCTTTAAGTTACACTGTAGTTACACAGCTGTCATGGTTATCGCCACCTGCTGGCAGCTTCCAATGAGTTCTATTGGAAGACACTTTATGAGCAGCACAGTAGCAAGAGCTGATAAAGTTCACAGTCACCAGGGTGCGATTGCCAGTCTGGGCAGCCTTCCACAAGAACTGGAGCAAGGTCCTACAACTCCTTTATCAGGAGGAGTAGCTCTTGCCCCAAGCCTGCCATACAGCAGATATCTTTACGATACTGAACGGTGCCGCCTGGGCCATGGATTCTTGTCCTGGTATAACTGTTTTTTCCTTAAATCATGCTCTGCACTGTGTCTGCTCCAGGCATTCCTCCCATTATAAGCTGCTTATTTCTTAATTCATGCTTTATACTGTGTCTACTCTAGGCATTCCTCCGATTATGAACTAAGATATAGTTATATATATGTAGGGAAATATTCTTTAGGAACTCATACTATGAACTATTACATAATTACATATAGAGGATTATATAAAGGGATCCTTCAAGCCCTAATTCTGTAAACTAATATATGATTGTATAAAGGATTATATAAAAGGAGATAACTGAGCAGTAATGCTATAAACTGAGATACTCTTCAAGCCCTAATTCTATAAACTAATATGTGATTATATAAAGGATTATATAAAAGGAAATAACTGAGTAATGACACTATAAACTGAGATATTCTTCAGGCCTTAATTGTGCCAGGGTTCTGCTTAGTTCTCCTTCCTTGGTGCCTATATGAGGGATTACCCACACACCATTACAGTTATACTTGAGTTGGGGAATAAATCTAATGTAACCAACTCCATCTTCCTTCTAACTTTTAAGAAGTTCCTGTTTACTCCTGGGTGTAGGCTGAACTAATTGTGGGGGAAACTTAGTTTATAGTTCATAGTTGAAAATGAAGACAATAGCAGCCCTTTCCCAACACAAAATTCCCTCTTTGTCGGAGACAAGACTGCCTGTGCAAGACTAACAAATTAGCCACAAGATTAGAAATTATGGTTTAGGAGTCATGCAGCTGGAGGCTACAAGATTCAGATCCTACACTAATTCCTCCTGGGGATAACATCACTGTTGTAAAATCTAAGATTAGTGCTTGGAATATTTCTTTTTTTTTTTTTTTAATTTTTATTGCATTATAGGTTTTGGGGTACATGTGCAGAACGTGCAAGATAGTTGCATAGGTATACACATGGCAGTGTGTTTTGCTGCCTTCCTCCCCTTCACCCACACTTGGCATTCATCCCCAGGCTATCCCTCCCCAGCCCCCACTGCTGTCCCTCCCCCATTCCCCCCAATAGACCACAGTGTATAGTAGACCGCCTCTCTGTGTCCATGTGTTCTCATTTTTCTCACCCACCTATGAGTGAGTATATGCGGTATTTCTTTTTCTATTCTTGTGTCAGTTTGCTGAGAATGATGTTCTCCAGATTCATCCATGTCCTTACAAAGGACACAAACTCATCATTTTTGATTGCTGCATAATACTCCATGGTGTATATGTGCCACATTTTCCCAGTCCAGTCTATCATCGTTGGGCATTTGGGTTGGTTCCAGTTCTTTGATATTGTAAACAGTGCTGCAATGAACATTCGTGTGCATGTGTCCTTATAGTAGAACGATTTATAGTCCTTTGGATAGATACCCAGTAAGGGGATTGCTGGGTCAAATGGAATTTCTATTTCTAGGTCCCTGAGGAATCACCACACTGTCTTCCACAATGGTTGAACTAATTTACACTCCCACCAACAGTGTAAGAGTGTTCCTATTTCTCCACATCCTCTCCAGCATCTGCTGTCTCCAGATTTTTTAATAATCGCCATTCTAACTGGCATGAGATGGTATCTCAATGTGGTTTTGATTTGCATCTCTCTAATGACCAGGGATGATGAGCATTTTTTCATATGTTTGTTGGCCTCATGTATATCTTCTTTTGTAAAGTGTCTGTTCATATCCTTTGCCCATTTTTGAATGGGCTTGTTTGTTTTTTTTCTATAAATCTGTCTGAGTTCTTTGTAAATTCTGGATATCAGCCCTTTGTCAGATGTGTAAACTGCAAAGATTTTTTCCCATTCTGATGGTTGCCGATTCACTCTAGTGACTGTTTCTGTTGCCATGCAGAAGCTGTGGAGTTTGATTAGGTCCCATTTGTCTATTTTGGCTTTTGTTGCCATTGCTTTTGGTGTTTTATTCATGAAGTCCTTGCCTACTCCTATGTCCTGAATGGTTTTGCCTAGATTTTCTTCTAGGGTTTTTTATGGTGTCAGGTCTTACGTTTAAGTCTTTAATTCATCTGGAGTTAATTTTAGTGTAAGGTGTCAGGAAGGGGTCCAGTTTCTGCTTTCTGCACATGGCCAGCCAGTTTTCCCAACACCATTTATTAAATAGGGAATCCTTTCCCCATTGCTTGTTTTTGTCTGGTTTATCAAAGATAATATGGTTGTAGATATGTTGTGTTGCCTCCGATGCTTCTGTTCTGTTCCATTGGTCTATATCTCTGTTTTGGTACCAGTACCATGCTGTTTTGATTACTGTAGCATTGTAGTATAGTTTGAAGTCTGGTAGTGTGATACCTCCTGCTGTGTTCTTTTTGCTTAGAATTGACTTGGCTATGTGGGCTCTTTTTTGGTTCCATATGAAATTCATGGTGGTTTCTTCCAGTTATGTGAAGAAATTCAATGGTAGTTTGATGGGGATAGCATTGATTGTGTAAATTACTTTGGGCAGTATAGCCATTTTCATGATATTGATTCTTCCTAACCACGAACATGGAATGTTTCTCCATCTGCTTGTGTCCTCTCTTATTTCGTTAAGCAGTGGTTTGTAGTTTTCCTTAAAGAGGTCCCTTACATTCCTTGTGAGTTGTATTCCTAGGTATTTTATTTTCTTTGTAGCAATTGTGAATGGCAGTTCGTTCTTAATTTGGTTCTCTTTAAGTCTGTTATTGGTGTATAGGAATGCTTGTGATGTTTGAACATTGATTTTATATCCTGAGACTTTGCTGAAGTTGCTTATCAGTTGCAGGAGCTTTTGGGCTGAGGTGATGGGGTCTTCTAGGTATACGATCATGTCGTCTGCAAATAGAGACAATTTGGCTTCCACCTTTCCTATTTGAATACCCTTTATTTCTTTTTCTTGCCTGATTGCTCTGGCTAGAACTTCCAGTACTATGTTGAATAGGAGTGCTGAGAGAGGGCATCCTTGTCTAGTGCCCGATTTCAAAGGGAATGCTTCCAGTTTTTGCCCATTAAGTATGATATTGTCTGTTGGTTTGTCATCAATAGCTTTTATTACTTTGAGATATGTTCCATCAATACCAAGTTTATTGAGGGTTTTTAGCATAAAGGGCTGTTGAATTTTGTCAAATGCCTTCTCTGCATCAATTGAGATAATCATGTGGTTTTTGTTTTTGCTTCTGTTTATGTGGTGAATTACATTTATAGACTTGCGTATGTTGAACCTGCCTTGCATCCCCGGGATGAATCCTACTTGATCATGATGGATAAGTTTTTTAATGTGCTGTTGCAATCGGTTTGCCAGTATTTTATTGAAGATTTTTGCATCTATGTTCCTCATGGATATTGGCCTCAAGTTTTCTTTTCTTGTTGAGTCTCTGCCAGGTTTTGGTATCAGGATGATGTTGGTCTCATAAAATGATTTGAGTAGGGTTCCCTCTTTTTGGATTCTTTGGAATAGTTTTAGAAGGAATGGTACAAGATCCTCTTTGTGTGTCTGGTAGAATTCAGCTGTGAACCCATCTGGACCTGGGTTTTTTTTGTGTGGTAGGCTCTTAATTACTGCCTCAACTTCAGACCTTGTTATTGGTCTATTCATGGTTTTGGCTTCTTCCTGGTTTAGGCTTGGGAGGACACAGGCATCCAGGAATTTATCCATTTCTTCCTGATTTAGTAGTTTATGTGCATAGAGTTGTTTGTAGTATTCTCTAATGATGGTTTGAATTTCTGTGGAATCTGTGGTGATTTCCCCATTATCGTTTTTTATTGCATCTATTTGGTTGTTCTCTCTTTTCTTTTTTATCAGTCTGGCTAGTGGTCTCTCTATTTTGTTGATCTTTTCGAAAAACCAGCTCTTTGATTTATTGATTTTTTGAAGGGTTTTTCTTGTCTCTATCTCCTTCAGTTCTGCTCTGATCTTAATTATTTCTTGTCTTTGGCTAGGTTTTGAGCTTTTTTGATCTTGCTCCTGTAGCTCTTTCAATTTTGACGATTGGGTGTCAATTTTGGATCTCTGCACTCCTCTCATGTGGGCACTTATTGCTATATATTTTCCTCTACAGACTGCTTTAAATGTGTCCCAGAGATTCTGATATGTGGTGTCTTCATTTTCATTGGTTTCAAAGAACTTCTTTATTTCTGCCTTCATTTCATTGTTTATCCAATCAACATTCAAGAGCCGGTTGTTCAGTTTCCATGAAGCTGTGCAGTTCTGAGTTATTTTCTGAATTCTGAGTTCTAACTTGATTGCACTATGGTCTGAGAGACTGTTTGTTATGATTTCAGCTGTTTTGCATTTGCTGAGGAGTGCTTTACTTCCAATTATGTGGTCAATTTTGGAGTAGTTGTGATGTGGTGCTGAGAAGAATGTATATTCTGTGGATTTGGGGTGGAGAGTTCTGTAAATGTCTATCAGGTTTGCTTGTTCCAGGTCTGAGTTCAAGTCCTGGATATCCTTGTTAATTTTCTGTCTGGTTGATCTGTCTGCTACTGACAGTGGAGTGTTAAAGTCTCCCACTATTATTGTGTGGGAGTCTAAGTCTCTTTGTAAGCCGTTAAGAACTTGCCTTATATATCTGAGTGCTCCTACATTGCGTCCATGTATATTTAGAATCGTTAGCTCTTCTTGTATCGATCCTTTTACCATTATGTAATGACCTTCTTTGTCCCTTTTGATCTTTGTTGCTTTAAAGTCTATTTTATCAGAGATGAGAATTGCAACTCCTGCTTTTTTTTTGCTCTCCATTTGCTTGGTAAATCTTCCTCCATCCTTTTATTTTGAGCCTTTGTGTGTCTTTGTGTGTGAGGTGGGTTTCCTGGATACAGCACACCGATGGGTTTTGTTTTTTTATCCAATTTGTCAGTCTGTTTCTTTTGATTGGTGCATTTAGCCCACTTACATTTAGGGTTAGTATTGTTATGTGTGAATTTGATACTGCCACTTTAATGCTAGCTGGCTGTTTTGCCCATTGGTTCATGTAGATTCGTCATTTTTTTGATGGTCTTTAGCATTTGGTATGCTTTTAGGGTGGCTGGTACTGGTTGTTTCTTTCTATGTGTAGTGTCTCTTTCAGGAGCTCTTGTAAAGCAGGCGTAGTGGTGACAAAATCTCTGAGTACTTGCTTGTTCATGAAGGATTTTATTTTTCCTTCACTTATGAAGTTCAGTTTGGCTGGATATGAAATTCTGGGTTGAAACTTCTTTTCTTTAAGGATGTTGAATATTGGCCCCCACTCTCTTCTGGCTTGTAGAGTCTCTGCCGAGAGGTCTGCTGTGAGTCTGATGGGCTTCCCTTTGTGGGTGACCCAACCTTTCTCTCTGGCTACCCTTAGTATTTTCTCCTTCGTTTCAACCCTGGTGAATCAAACGATTATGTGCCTTGGGTTTGCTCTTCTTGCAGAGTATCTTTGTGGTGTTCTCTGTATTTCCTGGAGTTGAGTATTGACCTGTCTTGCTCGATTGGGGAAATTTTCCTGGATAATATCCTGAAGAGTGTTTTCCAGCTTAGATTCATTCTCTTCATCACATTTTGGTACACCTATCAAACGTAGGTTGGGTCTCTTCACATAGTCCCACTTTTTTTGGAGATTTTGTTCATTCCTTTTTGTGCTTTTTTTTTTTAATCTTGGTTTCACGTTTTATTTCATTGAGTTCATCTTCAATTTCTGATATTCTTTCTTCTGCTTGGTCAATTCGGCTGTTGAAACTTGTGCATCCTTCACGAAGTTCTCGTGTTGTGTTTTTCAGCTCTTTCAATTCATTCATATTCCTCTCTAAGTTGTCCATTCTTGTTATCAATTCCTCGATTTTTTTTTCAAATCTTTTTTCAAGGTTCTTAGTTTCTTTGCTCTGATTTAGAACATGTTCTTTTAGCTCAGTGAAGGTTCTCATTATCCACTTTCTGAAGTCTGATTTCGTCATTTTGTCACACTCATTCTCCGTCCAGCTTTGTTCCCTTGCTGGTGAGGAGTTTTGGTCCTTTGTAGGAGGTGAGGTGTTTTGGTTTCGGGTGTTTTCCTCCTTTTTGCGCTGGTTTCTTCCCATCATTATGGATTTATCCACCTGTCGTCTTAGTAGTTGCTGATTTTTCAATTGGGTCTCTGTGTGGATGCTGAGATTGTTGATGATGAAGCATTTCTTTTACTTAGTTTTCCTTCTAGTGGTCTAGCCCCTATGCTGTATGCGTGCTGAGGTCCACTCCAGGCCCTGCTTGTCTGGAGTATACCTGTAGCAGCTGTGGAACAGTGAGGGATGATACCTGTTTCTTCTTCTGCTGTCTTTGTTCCAGAATGATGCCTGCCAAATGTCAGTCTGATTAGTCCTTTTTTGCGGTGACACTTTGGATATACAGGGGTCAGGGAGCTGCTTAAGGAGACGGTCTGTGCTTTATAGGAGCTCCAGTGCTGAGCTGTGAGCTCCGTTGTTCATTCAGGGTTGTTGGGAGGTTGTTTCTGTCTGCTGCAATAGAACTCATAAAACACCACCCTTTTTTTTCCCCCCTTAGATGCTCTGTTTCAGGGAGTTGGGGCTTTCTTTATGAGTATCTGTTGCACAGTCCTGCCCCACTAGGTGGCAGTCTATTCACTATTTGCCTGCCGGGGCTCTGACCTGCTGGCGCGGGTCCACCCTGTTGCTGCTGGGCTTCCTTCTGCTGTGGAGAGCTCCCCTCTTTTGTTGGAGTCTCTCTGTTATGGCAGGTTGCCTCAGCAATGGCAGGCTGCGTCAGCCCTGGGTGGTACTTCAATAGGGGTGGATTGTGTCATCAATGGCGGACGCCCCTCCCTCACCGGGCTGCACTGTCCTAGATGCCAGCAGCAAAACTCTCAGCCCCAAGCACCTCCAGTCACTGCCCTGCTTGTTCCCATGAGGGTGGGACCCGCCGAGCCCAATCACCCAGCTCCCTGCCTCAGAGTCCGTCCTCTCTCTCTCTCTCTCCCTCTCCGAAAGGTCGACTCTCTCACTGGCACCCCAGTAGCCTGCCGATAGGGCACTGGGATCCGTGCGATCTCCCGTGCCACTGCCCACTTCACCGGCTCAGATCACGCTTCCCAGGAAACTCCCAGGAACTCCTGGTCTGGCTCACTGTCCAAGTCCCATTCAATCAGATGGACACGCCAATCTGCCCTTCAAACTCTCAGATTGCCGGTTTAACAGGGCACCCAGACCAGTGAGTTCCGTGCCAGGTCCCGCTGCGGCACGGGCCGAAGCGGCCGCGTGAGCCGGCTGCGTTAGCTGGCTTTACTTTACTAGCATCCTGTGTCTCTCCCACACCTGGGACTTTAAACGCTCTGTGGGCTAAAAAGGTCCATCCAAGAATGCGGCTAGGACTCACCCTCTGCACTGTCACCAAGAGCTGCAATCCTGAGTCACTTCTACGACGCCATCTTGCCTCTCCCCCAGTGCTTGGAATATTTCTAAGACTCTGAAATTGATAGATCAGCTGGCATCATCCAGATTGATAAACTGGATCAACTGATCTGTGGCCCCCACCCAGCAACTGACTCAGTTCAAGGAAACAGCTTTGAGTTTCTATTATTTTATTTCTGACCCAACAGTTCAGCACTCACTGGCCTTCCCCTATGTACCAAATTATCTTTAAGAACTCAGATTCCCAATTGCCTAGGAAGATTGATTAGAGTAATAATAAAACTCTGGACTCCCATACAGCTGACTTTGGATGAATTACTCTTTCTCTATTGTAATTTCCTTGTCTTGATGAATTGGCTGTCTGTAGTCAGTGGATAAGGTGAACCCATTGCATAGTTACATCACAGCTGATTTCTGCCTGACCCAGTGAGACATGAGACCTCTAACTGGCCTTTCTGGCAGTGATGACTTACTCATGAGGGCCTGCCTCTCACAAAGAATCTCCTTCATCCTTCTCCAGAAGAGGAGAAGGGAAAACACAGAAGAAATGCCTGGTGCAGATCCCCAATTCCTACTTCATGAACGTGAAATAACCAGGATGCTATAAAATCACCACAGTCTTTAGCCAGGCTCAAAGAGTAGTTTTGTGTGTTGACTGCTCCACTGTCCTCCACCAGCCTACAGGAGGAAAAACAAGACTTATGGAAGGATGTTCTTTCAGGTGGAAGGAGCACTAAAAGCACTCTGAATCAAGATGGTGAGAAACCATCTCAATAAACACATTTTGGATTAAGAAAAAGAGAGACCTCTAACTGGATTCCAATCAGTTAATTATTAGATCCAATCTGATCCTGGAGCCAGTCCAGGTTTTGTCCCAACATTCAAATCAAGTTTGAATTGGAAACTTGCTTAAACTAACTCAGAGAGCTCAAAACAAAATTTTATGACACTTGGGAATCCAAGAGGAAACTCACCAAAGTTCCCAGGTACTGCAAAAGAGCCATGAAAACAATAGGTTATTGCTTAGTCACCTGGTGGTGGTCACTGGAGGCTCTATCTCAGATTCCACTGTTGATGCAGTCTGTTAAAATCTAGAAAATGCAACTATCTGGCATGTTCTGCACATGTACCCCCAAACCTAAAATGCAATAAAAATTTAAAAAAAAAGAAAAGAAAAGAAAATCTGCTGGGCGCAATGGCTTATGCCTGTAACCCCAGACTTGGGAGGCCAAGAATCAAACTAGCTGGGTGTGGTGGCAGGTGTCTGTGAAGCAGGAGAATCACTTGAACCTGGGAGGAGGAGGTTGCAGTGAGCCAAGATCTTGCTACTGCACTTCAGCCTCGGTAACAGAGTAAGACTCTGTCTCAAAATAAGAAAGAAAAGTTTTAGAAAATCTTAGACAAATTAAATTTAACAATGTTTAATTGAGCAAAGAATGATTAAAAAATAGGGCAGTCTCTTGAGCCAGAATAGGGTCAGAAAGACTCTCAAGCAACTACTTTGCCAAAGATGTCCAAACAAGAGCAACTCCATCTTGAATACAGGTGAGGTAGAATAAGGCTGAGATCTGCTGGGTTGCATTCCCAGGAGGTTAGGCATTCCCAATCACAGGAAAAAATAGGAGGTTGGCAGGACCTATATTACACAGTACAGAGCATAAGGACTCTGCTGATAAAACAAAATGTAGTAAAGAGGCTGTCCAAAATCCCTCAAAACTAAGATGACAATAAAAGTGACTTCTGGTCATCTTCACTGCACATTATATGGTAATTATAATGCAGAAGCAAGCAGAAAGACACTCCCCAGAGCACCATGACAGTTTACAAATGTCATGACAATGTCCTGAAGTTACCTTATATAGTCTAAAAGGCAGAGAAAACCACAGTCCCAAAAAATGCCTACCCATTTCTGGAAAACTCATGAATAATTGTTATTTTTTTTCAGCATGAAATTAAGAAAGAAGTATATGCACCCAAGCAGTGCAAAGAGTAGCTCTGTTTTCTTTTTTCTTTCCTTCTTCCCTTCCTTCCTTCCTTCCCTCCCTCCCTCCCTCCCTCCTTCCTTCCTTCCTTCATTCCTTCCTTCCTTCCTTTTTTTCCTTCCTTCCTTTTGTTTTGACAGAGTCTCACTATGTTGACCAGGCTGGAGTACAGTGGCACAATCTCGGCTCACTGGGTTCAAGCAATTCTCCTGGGTCCACCTCCTGGGTTCAAGCAATTCTCCTGTCCCAGCCTCCTGAGTAGCTGAGATTACAGGCCCACACCACCACACCCAGCAAATTTTTCCATTTTCAGTAGAGACGATGTTTCACTATGTTGGTCAGTCTGATCTCAAACTCCTGACCTCATGATCCGCATGCCTCGACCTCTGAAAGTGATGGGATTACAGGCGTGAGCTGCTGGGCTGGGCTCAAGAGTATCCTTTCTTTAAGTCCTTTATTCATTCTTGCTTTTTTTTTTTGAGATGTGGTCTCATTCTGATGCCAGGCTGAAGTGCGGTGGTCCAACCCTGGCTCACTGTAACTTCCATCTCTGGGGTTCAAACAATTCTCCTGCTTCAGCTTCCTGAGTAGCTGAGACTACAGGTGTGCACCACGGTACCCAGCTAATATTTGTATTTTTATTAGAGATGGGGTTTCATCACGTTGACCAGGCTGGTCTTGATCTCTTGACCTCATGATCTGCACACCTCAGCCTCCCAAAATTCTGGGATTAGAGGCTTGAGCCACCGTGCCCCACCAATTCTTTTACTATTTTAATACTCTTGCTTTTACTTTATGGAATCACCCTGATTCATTATTATTATTACTATTACTATTATTATTATTATTACTATCATTTGAGACAGTCTTGCTCTGTCTCCCAGGCTGGAGTGTAGTCGTGCAATCTTGGCTGACTCCAACCTCTGCTTCCCAGGTTCAAGCGATCCCACCTCAGCCTCTCAAGTAGCTAAGATTACAGGTGCCTGCCACCACACTGGGCCAATTTTGTATTTTTAGTAGAGATGGAGTTTCACCATGTTGGCCAGGCTAGTCTCAAATTCCTGACCTTGGGTGATCCGCCTGCTTTGGCCTCCCAAAGTGCTGGGATTACAGGCATGAGCCACGGTGCCTGGCTTGTCACCCTGAACTATTCTTATGTGAGATGCAAGAACCCTCTTTTGAGGTCCAGATTGGGACCCCTTTCTGGTAACAACATAATGAAAGAATATTTATGTATAGAAAAAGAAAAGTGAAGTACAGAGAGCAGAAGTGAGGCACACAAACAGCTAGAGCAAGTACAGCTTGACATTTTATTTATTTAAACATGGGGGGAACAGTTGGCCACCTTTGATTGGCCAGATCTCGGTTATTTGCACAAAAGGAGATTAGTCTGTTTATACCTCCAGTTAGGTTTCAGTTTACCATGTATGAACAAACCTTTAGGCTGAATTTAAACCACGTATGGAGGCAGATTTAGGCTCAACTTAATTTAACAAAACATATTTCATATGTCTGCAAATTGTTTTCATCCCTTTAGGACATTTGTAGGCTATTTATAATTTTCAAAACTGACTAAAACACTGTGCCTAACATAACCTCTTACCTTGAAAATAACTGACTTATATTTAGATTTGCAGAGAAAACATTTTCTTCTGCTGCAATTTAGCAAAATAGCTGAGTACACTAGAAGTTGTGTTTTGATTTTTAACTCCCGAAGTCAGAAGCTGCCATGAAAAAAATCTCAGCAGCAGGCATGGAAATCAGACAGCAAATGCATTCTTCACCCTTATCCAATTGTTTTCATGCCAGTCTGCCTGTAAAAATCACCTGGTGTGGGGGCTTGCTGTGGTTTTAATTACCCCTTTCTATTCTTTATGCTACTCATATATTTTACATCTAAAGATTTCATATGTCACAATACTGTATAATCTTTCCTTAGACTACTTGTAAGTAACAGAGAAATTAAAAGAAAGTGCTATTTAAGGGCCAGACACGATGGCTTATGCCTGTAATCCTAGCAATTTGGGAGGCTAAGATAGGTGGATCTCCTAAGGTCAGGAGTTCAAAACCAGTCTGGCCAACATAGTAAAACCCCATGTCTACTAAAAAATACAAAAATTAGCCAAGTGTGGTGGCAGGTGCCTGTAATCCCAGTTACTTGGGAGGCTGAGGCAGGAGAATCACTTGAACCCAGGAGATGGACGTTGCAGTGAGCTGAGATTACACCACTGCACTCCAGTGTAGACAAGAAAGTGAGACTTCATCTCAAAAAAAAAAAAAAAGGAGAAAATGCTATTTTTAAATATTTGGAGGCAGTTACTTTGGGGCCATGTGAATATCCAGTTTCTTCTTTAAATTTCACCCACAATTTTTACATTCCTTACTACATTCTTGTCTACAGTAATTTTTAATGTGATGTTCTAATGATAATTTTCTATTTTGCATTATCCACCTGCATTGATTAGTACTTGGAATTCCATAAATAAGATTTCCTTTCTCTGTTTTTTGTTTGTTCATTTGTTTCTTATTTATTTAATCTTTTCTTTTCTTTTCCTTCTTTCTTTCTTTCTTTTCTTTCTTTCCTTCTTTTTTTTTTTTTTTTTTTTTTGACAGAGTTTTGCTCTGTCACCCAGGCTGGAATTCAATGGCAGAATCTCTGTTCACTGCAACCTCCACCTCCCGAGTTCAAGTGGTTTTTCTTCCTCAGCCTCCTGGGTAGCTGGGATTACAGGTGTGCACCACTACACCTTGATAATTTTTGTATTTTTAGTAGAGACGGTGCTTCACTATGTTGGCCAGGTTGGTCTTAAACTCCTGACCTCGTGATCCACCTGCCTTGGCCTCTCAAAGTGCTGAGATTACAGGAGTGAGCTACTGCACCCAGCCTATTTAATCTTTCCTATATCTGTATAAAGCCAGATATTTCTTGTATTCTCTGGGTTATAATTCAATGTTATTATTTATTTTGTTTCTCACATTGGTTCAGCTTTGACTGCTGGGAGGTCTTAGAGGTTGACTTCTTTTGCCATATCTTCTTTTTTTTCTGAGATGGAGTTTTGTTTGTTACCTAGGTTGGAGTGCAATGGCACAATCTCGGCTCACTGAAGCCTCTGCCTCCCGGGTTCAAGTAATTCTTCTGCCTCAGCCTCCTGAAGAGCTGGGATTACAGGCATGTGCCACCACGCCTGGCTAATTCTGAATTTTTTTTTTTTGAGCCGGAGTTTTGCTCTTGTTACCCAGGCTGGAGTGCAATGGCGCAATCTCAGCTCACCGCAACCTCCGCCTCCTGGGTTCAGGCAATTCTCCTGCCTCAGCCTCCTGAGTAGCTGGGATTACAGGCATGTGCCACCATGCCCAGCTAATTTTTTGTATTTTTAGTAGAGATGGGGTTTCACCATGTTGACCAGGATGGTCTCGATCTCTTGACCTCGTGATCCACCCGCCTTGGTCTCCCAAAGTGCTGGGATTACAGGCTTGAGCCACCGCGCCCAGACTAATTTTGAATTTTTAGTAGAGACAGGGTTTCTTCATGTTGGTCAGGCTGGTCTCAAATTCCCAACATCAGATCATCTGCCCACCTCAGCCTCCCAAAAGTACTGGGTTTAAAGGCATAAACCGCCACTCCCGGCATCTTCTGTTGTTTGTAAAGCACTTTTTAACTTTCTGGCTCCACAAGATACTCTTCCATAAGTTGTATTTTTCAGTTCAGCCCCAGAATAATCTATTTTTATGAAGAATCATTCTCTTTTATTATAGAATAGTACTTAGAAACCATAACATAATAGATAGGTGTGCTCATTAATACTGGGGTATCACTACTTACTACTTCTGAGCTGTCTCAGCAAAGTTCATAAATGTATGTATAAATACAGACTCATGTATGCACATATTTCTCTCTTTCTGTCTCTATTTCCTTCTTTGTCTCTTTTTGTACTGATGGATAGAAGAGGCATGCCTTTATCCAAATATTTTCAACTTCAGTCCAGTACCACAGGGCTTATTCTGGAATTCTGCCTTTGATTTTCTTTTTTCAACTTCAGTGACAAACAGGCATAAATTGTCTTCTCTCTCTCTCCCTCCCTTCCTCTCTCTCTCTTATTACCCATCTCTACCTCTGTGTATCTATCTAGATAGATACTAACAAATAGAATTTTAAAAATTGCTAATCCATAGTCTTATGGACAAACAACACTAACCAGAACACAGTGTTTCTGTTCAGTTCTTGAGTTTTACAGTATTTATTGAAAACACCATTTTTCAAAGTGATTAACACCAAAATCTTGTGCCCTCACCTTCTTCAATAGAATTAGGCAATCTATTTCTAGTAAGCATAAACTCTTTTTGTACTGCCTGCCCTTTATCTGAATTTCTTCAAAATTAGGTTTTATAAATATGCAGAAGGAAAATGTATTCTTTGTGATGTATAGTTACACTGATTTTAACAACTGTTGAGACTCATATACTCATCCCCACAGTATCATACAGCACTGTTTTTGTTACCACATTTCTCCTCCTCCCCTTATTCCTACTCTTCCTTCTCTTCCTCCTTCTCCTCCTTCTTCTTCATCTATCACTATAATTTTCTTTTTCTATTATGCCATTTAATTGCGTTATATAATATGTAGCCTTTTAGATCTGACTTTCTTCACTTAGAGAAATGCATTTCTGACTCATCCATAGTGTGATGTAGCTTGTTTCTCTTTGTTGAAACACTAGAATTCTATCGTATCAATGCACCACAGTTTGTTTATTCAGGGGCTGTTTTCTAGAATTGGGAGAGCACAGTGACCTAATGCTACCCACTGCCACATGATACCTGCCAGTGACCCTCAAGCACAGTCCAAGCACACCTGGGACAGAAACACAACTCACCTGTCTGGGATGTCCAGGTAAGCAGAGGTAATCAAGGGACTCAGGGCATAAAAACCAAAGTGTGGGCTGGGCGCAGTTGCTCACACCTGTAATCCCAGCACTTTGGGAGGCTGAGGTGGGTAGATCACGAGGTCAAGAGATTGAGACAATCCTGGTCAACATGGTGAAATCCCGTCTCTACTAAAAATACAAAAAATGAGCTGGGCATGGTGGCGCGTGCCTGTAATCCCAGCTACTCAGGAGGCTGAGGCAGGAGAATTGCCTGAACCCAGGAGGCGGAGGTTGCGGTGAGCCGAGATTGCGCCATTGCACTCCAGCCTGGGTAACAAGAGCGAAACTCCGTCTCAAAAAAAAAAAAAAGTGTGTGTTCAGCAGCAGGGAACAAGGGGTCATCTGAGCTAAACAATTTAGATCGTTCTTCAGGATCTGCTCTTCCCCTGGGATCTGGGAGGAAACACAGAGCCCTCCCCAGACCAGCCATGACTGAAACCAGCCATGACTGAAGCCTCCACCAGTGTAAGGCCAGGAGTGGGAAAGGGCCCTAAGCTAGGCTAAGAGATAATGATTGATCAGGTCAGCCACCCTGTTCGCTAGGTGCCAGCATAGTCCAGGGACCCCAACTTCAGGCAGAAGTTGGCAGCAGAGTGCCACCTTCTGCAATTTTATCCCAGGGCTCAGAGGGTCCCCAGGGAGATTCAGCAGAACCTGAATTAAAAGGGTCAGGCAGAGGGATCCTGAGTGAGAAACAATGTGGGATTGGGCATGAGTGGGCAGTAAGAGAGAAGGGTCTGGCTCTCCCTGGGGAGGGGCATTGGGGCACAAGCCAGCTAAGCCCCCAGATGCTCCATTCACTTGTCAGGTACACATGGCCAAAATCCCCCAGCCAGCCCCAGAAAAAGTTCTTAATCGAGAAAAGAGGGGCCCCACTTCCACACATGCAGGCATTGGGAACTGTTTTTTACATATATGACAGAAAGGTTTTTTTTGAGACAGGGTCTCACTGTCACCCAGACTGGAGTGCATTGGCACCATCTGGGCTCACTGCAACTTCCACCTCCCAGATTCAAGCCATTCTCCTGCCTCAGCCTCCCAAGTAGTTGGGATTACAGGCACACACGACCACTGCCCGACTAATTTTTGTATTTTTAGTATAGATGGGATCTTACCATGTGCACCAGGCTGGTCCTGACCTCCTGACCTCAAGAGATCCAAACACCTTGGCCTTCCAAAGTGCTGAGATTACAGGTATGAGCCACCATGCCTGGCCCAAAGAACAAAACTCTTACTGTTCTCAATGTCAAAGAAAGGGGGCAAGATTTCCCACAGCAACCAGAACCCCACTCTCACCTCCTTAAGTCTCTGATTGATGTCAATGAGGATAGGGTGCCACATGCCAAAAACACATTCCTGGCACAACCCAAATGGTGCTGAATACTGTAGGAATCTTGTTGGGCCTGGGGGATGTTTCTCCATCACAGAGATTTTCTCACTTTGTTATTTTGTGACCCTGTTTCTTGTTTCCCCCACTGTGGCACAAGGTAAAAATCCCATCCTGCAGGCCAGAGGTCCAAGAGAGGCCACTATACCTCATTAAATGGCTACAGCTTGTGAATGTTAGGGGTGAGAGACTCTCCCTGCCCTGGATTCCTTGCCCTAAGACTGATGTTCATCAGGCAACAGTCAGGCCAGCCTGATGGGAAGGGCCACATCCCCTGTCTGGGGAACCTTGTTTCCAATTCCAGGCCACTAGAGTTGAGGACCCTCAATACATTGGGGGAGGGACAGAGGTGGGATGGAGGTGGAGCAATGCTCCATCATGAGAGTCTTGGGTCGATTCCAAAGAACAAGAATCAAATTTAAACTTCTGTCTGAAGCTGACCACCCAAGGAATTTGGATTTGGGGGTGAGACAAGGCCCCAAGAACAGGCAACTCTCAGCATGGGAGGGGAGCACAGACACTGTCATCCACCTCTGACAGGAAACAAAGCCTTCTGGTTTTAGACTCTGCAGCGGTTTTGGCTAAGGGATTTCTTGTCAGCTTTGTGCTTTAATTGAGCCTAAGGGGAAGGGACACCCAGAAGGGACTCTGAAGTGAAGGGTGACAGTCCTGCCTTTCTGCCTCCTCAACTCACTCTTGGGAAGAAGACACTGGGCAGCAAATTATCTTAAAGTATATATATATATATATATACAGAAGACTAGGCAAGGTAAAAAACTTTTACCTGAATAATCTGGCCTGATCTTTCAAACAGCCCTGACATATTTGTTCTCTGGGATAGGTGAGGAAACTGACTTTCCAGGAAGACACCTGGAGGCTGGCTGGGCAACCCTCTTCATCCCTCCCCAGGCGGCTTCACTCCCAGCTCATTCACTTGTAAATCACTCAGGCCCACGGGGCCACCTGTCTTCCCCAAGCCCTCCTGCTCACCCACGGATGACGTCCTCCGTGTGCATGCTGCCAGGCTGGGGATGGCGGAGTTTGTGCCCACCTCGTCCAGGACCTCAATTGCCTGTTCTCAGGGAGCAAACTCTTGTCAGCCGACCACCAGGCAGACCGGCTCTGGTAGTTGCCAGGAGTCTGGCAGCCCGTGTGAGAGGAGGGCAGCACCCAGAGCGCTTGGAGACTTGGCTGGAAACCTCAGGTGCTGCTCCTCCGGGTCGTGGTGCCTTTGCAAGGTGGCCCGGCGCACCCTTCCCTTCTCTAGCCTCGGGGCCCCTCCCAGAACACTCTCTCTTGCAGGATGTTGACCGCCAGTGGCCCTACACCCCTGGCACACCTGCCAGCTCATCTGCCTGGCCTTGAATGTGCACCTGTAGGGACAGATGGATCCCTTAGTCCACCAGGCTTAAAAGCAGGGTGGGGCGGCGGTGGCAGGTCTGTGGCAGTGTGGGCTCCAAGGAGGCCCAGGCCAGGCTGAGGGCTAGGGCGTGGTCCGGGAGTCTTCATGCGACCCCTAGTCTGCCTCCTGCACCGCCCTGAGAAGGTGGCGGCTCCTGAGTATGCGGGAGGAGGAGGCGGCTCCTGACCTGGGCACTCAGTGCGGAAGTGGCCGCGGCCCGGCTTCTGTGCCCTGAATTCTCTGACTTCGAGCTGCCCTGCCTGCACTGCAGAGCTGCAGGCCGGCGTGGTGCTGTGGCGTCCTGCTCGCCGCTGTCCCTCCCTGACTGAGCAGCAAGGACAAAGTTCCCAGAGCGGGAAGCCAGAGCCCCGGCCCTGCCCCACTGCACCAACCGCTCTGAATCCCGGTGGCGAACACCCCGCCTCTCCGTGCGCCTCACCATGCTCTGATCTCTGACCTTGTGCTGCAGGTTCCCGGCTCGATGCCCGCCAACCCAGTACCCAGCCCGGCCTTGACTGGGAAACCCTCACTGCAGGCTGCCACCGAACAGGGCCCTGCGGTTGCAGAAACCCGGCCCCACCCCGCCCAGGCCACAATAGCTTTGCTCTGGGATAGGACCCTCCCGGTGGGTGCTTGGGGGACCTGGGTGAGTGTATGTGGGAACAATTGATCAAAAATGGCTTTTTATTTCCCTAAGAGTAAAGACTTCTTTGTAGTAATATTTTTTTACTCATTTACATAAAGCTGGTAGAGTCTAATTATTTAGATGTACCCATTATTTTGTCAGTAAATTTGAGCGCACTTTTGTTAGATTTTTCAGTTTAGTCTTGTTTGTTTCTGCTTTTAGGAAGAATGCTAAATTCTACCTGAAATCAGTAAACTACCCTCAAAGAAATTTCAATGAGAAGGATGAAGAGTCTTTTTCATGAGAAGCTGGTATCTATGGCTAAATATGTGCTCTCCTCTTAGAGTTCATAAGCAAGTTATTTTATTAAACCTTAGGTTCAGAAAAAAAAAAAAAGAAAAAGAAAAAAACTATTAACAATTCTCTACAGTCAGTACAAAGTTTTAAAAAATTCTTGTTGCAGTGGCAATGTGTACCAATTTTTAAAATTCTTCAATATTTCGATGTGTCATGTTGAGGGCATGTATGAAAAATATGTCCCAGCTATTATGATAGTTTTATATGCTATTCTTTACCTTGGAAAAAAGCAATAAATTCATCATAATTCTAGCAGCCTGCAGAGCTGGCTACAATGCCCTTTGAAGACTATATTTTAATAAAGTAGACCAATAATGCAAATAAATAAAGAACACCCAGGTTTTTAATTTTCTCCTCTGCCTTTACAAATCTTAATGAAAAAGTTTTCAGAAATTAAAATTTGGGTTTTTTAATACTTTATTTTGTTGGATATCTTAAAAAGCAATATATGTAATATAAACTGTGCATGATAAAATCAAATGCCTTGGCATTTGGCTGCCTCCTGTCACTCTCAATACTAACCTACATTGTCCAGTATTCATCATTACCATATACTATTTAAAATCTTGAGCAAGGTGAATAGGTTAATATTTTGTAGAGTAACACGTTATTCAGTACACAACAATGTTTAAAAATTTTAAAAAAACTTTTAGTTTCATTTATTAAAACAAATTATGTTTACACATAGATTGAATAGAACATTTCAAAATTCACCATACTATCTCTTATTTTTTTGAGTTGGAGGCTTGCTCTGTCACAGGCTGGAGTGCAGTGGTACAATCTCTGTTCACTGAAACCTCCATCTCCAGGTTCAAGTGATTCCCCTGCCACAGTAGCCTCCCGAGTAGATGGGACTATGGTTGCACGACACCATGCCTGGGTAGAGATGGGTTTTCACCATGTCGGCCAGGATGGTCTCGATCTCCTGACCTCATGATCCACCTTTCTCAGCCTTCCAAAGTGCTTGAATTACAGGCATGAGCCAATCGTGCCCAGCATTTTTTTTTTTTGAGGTGAAGTTTCATTCTGTCACCCAGGCTGGAGTGCAATGATTGCGATCTCAGCTCAGTGCAACCTCAGCCTCCCTGGTTCAAGTTATTCTTCTGCCTCAGCCTCTGAAGTAGCTGGGATTACAGGCACCTGCCACCACGACCAACTGATTTTGTATTTTTAGTAGAGACAGGGTTTCTCCATGTTGGTCAGGCTAATAACAAACTCCTGACCACCGATGATCTGCCCGTCTTGGTCTCCCAACTGTTGGGATTACAGGGGTGAGCCTCCACACATGGATTGTATTCTCTTTTTTTCTTTTTGAGATGGAGTCTCACTCTTTTACCCAGGCTAGAGTGCAGTGGCACAATCTTGGCTCACTGTAATCTTGGTTTCAAGCTGTTCTCCTGCCTCAGCATCTTGAGTAGCTGGGATTACAGGCATGTGCCACCACACCTGGCTTTTGTATTTTTAGTAAAGAAACAAATTCACCATGTTGGCCAGGCTGATCTGGAACTCCTGACCTCAGGTGATTCACCTACCTTGGCTTCCCAAAGTGCTGGGATTACAGGCATGAGCCACCGCATCTGGCCTGTATCATTTTTTAAAAGTAAACATTTGAGGAAACAAACAAAACAGGCTGCTACTAATACCAGTAACAGCAGTACAGATTTTTTTTTTTAAACAGGGATAGATCTTTCTTTTCCACCAAGGCTGGTGTGCACTGGTGCAATCTTGGCTCCCCATAGCCTTGACTTTCTGGACTCAAATGACCCTCCCACCTCAGCATCCTGACTAGCTTGGACTGCACAGGTGCATGTCACCAATGCCACCATGTTTAACTGACTTTTTTGTTTATTGTACACTTGGGGGTCTTACTATTGCAAGAAGTAAACAAAGAGGAGAGAAACACAAAGGGTGGCTCAACAGTTAACAGGTTTATTCTAAACCTGGAAGGGATATTGGACCGAGTTAGGTCAGAGGCACACTCTCCTACAGACTAAGACTTTTTTTTGTTTGTTTTTCTTTTTTGAGACAGAGTCTTGCTCTGTCTCCAGGTGCCAGGCTGGAGTGCAGTGGCATGATCTTGGCTCACTGCAACCTCCACCTCCTGGGTTCAAGCAATTCTCCTGCCGCAGCCTCCCAAGTAGCTGGAACTACAGGTGCATGCCTCCACACCCAGCTAATTTTTGTATTTTTAGTAGAGACGGGGTTTCACCATGGTGGCCAGGATGGTCTCGATCTCTTGACCTTGTGATCCACCCACCTCGGCCTTCCAAAGTGCTGGGATTACAGGTGTGAGCCACCATGCATGACCCATTAGGAGAAATTTTGACTGTCCTAGTTAGGCTTAGTCAAATGGGTAATGTCCAGCATACATTTCAGCCTTTCACTTGCACATTTTATAAATTTCTTGGGTGGTACAGAAAGTGTCATAACAGGGCCCAGCACACAGGTTAGATTGTGACTTTCATAGGCACACACAGCCAACAGTAAGAATTGTCACTTTGTCACATGGACAAAGCCCACTGTGACATATTCCTGGGCTCTGCACCCAAATAATGTGACTCTTCTGTCTGAGTCCCTTCTCAGAGGGCATTCAGACATATCTCAGTTCCCATTATCTAGTTAATGTTACTCTCCTTTGATGCCTTGTCCCTGTCCACATGGTGGATTGTCACATATCACTGGGTCCAGAGTCAAGGTAATGTGACTCTTCTTCATGGGGCCGGTCCACAGGGTGGATTGTTACATATACTTTGCCCAGCTCACAGGTATGATAATGAATTTTATACATAAACCCAGTCAATAAGAGAGATTTTTATTATTATAGACAGCCTTATGGGCATGGGTAAGGTTTTGGGTATCCAACTTGTACAATGGTAACAGAGGATTGTTACATTTAATGCATATCATATAGAGCCCTTGGGTAGTACAGAGACTGTAATAACAGGGTCCACAGCACAGGTGAGATTGTGCCTCTTATAGGAACACTGTGCTGACAGTTAACTTTGTCACCCTCAGCTGGGCATGGTGGCTCAAGCCTGAAATCCCAGAACTTTGGGAGGCCAAAGAGAGTGGATCCCTTGAGTTCAGGAGTTCAAGACCAACCTGAACAACATGGTGAAACCCTGTCTCACTAAAAATACAAAACTTAGTTGGGAGTGGTGGAGGGCTTCTATAATCCTAGCTACTCAGGAAATTGAGGCAGGAGAATTACTTAAACCTGGGAAGCAGAGGTTGCAGGGAGCCGAGACTGCACCACTGCACTCCTGCCTGGGTGACAGAGCAAGTCTCCATCTCAAAAACAAAAACAGATTGTCACCATCACACATGGAAAAAGCCCAGTAATGGGGTTCTGAATCTCACATGAAGACAATCTAGTTTAAGTTGTCTGTCATATGTAGATCTAGCCACAGGTTGGATCCAGCTTACAGGCATGGTGTTTACTCTTATACCTGGTCCCAGACAACAGGGAGCTGTTACCTCTTGCAGCTATGCTAAGAACAAGTAAGGTCCTGAGTTTTTTAGTGGTACTAAAGTCACAGAGGATTACAGCACTCACACATATTATATAATGTCCATGGGTGGTAGAGAGAATGTCATAAAAGGACCCAACACAAAGTTTAGATTGTGTCTCTTATATGTACAGCCAGCCAACAGTTAGAACATTTACCCTAACACATGGACATATCCCACTGGTGAGATTCCGAATCTGACTCCCAGATGAGGTCCACAGTTGAAATTGAGACCGTCATATGCAGATCCAGTCACAGATGGGATGGTGACTCATTTCTGGACTTAGTTCACAGGCACAGTGATGATTGTCATTCCTTAACCCAGCCAATAAAAGAATGGTGATGCTCATGCCTGGGCTTAGGGCAGTGGGTCAGATCGTGGGTCCATAATAGCCGGAAGGTCTCCGAGAAGATTTACATGCTCAAGCATAACATGTGAAGCCCTCAGGTAAAACAGAAGGTGTCATAACAAAGCCCAGCACAGAGGTGAGATTGTCACCCTCATATGCAGACTCAGCAAATAAATGGTAAGCAGTGTCATCCCACCCTCCAAATGTACACAGCCTACTGTTGAGGTTCTGAGTGTCACACCCAAAGGTAGTTGAAAGTTGGAATTTTGACTCATACGTACATATGATCCACAGATAATATAGTGACTCTTGGACCAAGATTCAGCACTACCTTACCAGGCCAATATTTGCAGATGAAGTTGGGACACTCACAGCAAGAGTTGACTCTCATATCTGGATTTGGGACATTTGCAAGATTGTAAGTCTCATCTCTTCTCTCAGGGGTAATTGTGATTTACACTTTTGCCTAGCACCTGATTTGTTTTGCTCTGTCTAAGCCCAGCACATAGTTGAAATGTGTACATATATGTGGATCACACACTCATGTGATATGACTCTTCTGACTGGGAGCTGCTTCTCAGGGGGAACTTCAATGTACGTATCAGACAGTCAGCTAGGTAATGTGATTCTTCTCTCCTGCCTGAGCCACGCACACAAAATGCACTGTGGCGTATTTCAGAACCTAGAATGTAACCAAAGTGATGTAACTTTTCTCTCTTGCCTGGACCCTGGCCTTCATGGGTATTGTGACATATTACTGAAACCAATACCTATGTTATATGACTTTCCTCTGTTGCCTGTGACCTACTTACACCAGGATTGTGACATGCCTCTGGGCTGAGGACCTAGAAGATGTGACTGCTTTTCCTGCATGGTTTCTGTCTGCAGAAGGATTTGTAACATACTTCTGGGCGGAACTGTTACTGTCATATGTGGATCCAGGCACAGATGAGGTTTCAGGACCTAACTTACAGGCACCCTAATGACTCTGATACCTGTACCTAGCCAATAGAAGATATATTGACTCTCATACCTAGGCTAAGGGCAACTGATAACTGATTAGATGTTGGGTCCATGTCAGCATGAAAGTCTTGGAACAGATTGTGACTCTCACATATACTGTATTAAGCTTTCAGGTGGTACAGAGAGTGTCATCATGGCGCCCAAGACTCTAGATGATCAGGCTGTCCTATGAGTGCCCTGACTATAGTGGGCATTGTGACATATCACTGGGTTTAGTACCCATCTGATGCGACTCTCCTGCTCTGGTGAATTGATAAATTTGTGTCTCTTGTATACACACTCAGCAGACATTAAAAATTGTTACCTTCCAACATAAACAGAGATCATTGTTGCAGCTCTGAATCTCACACTAGAAGGCTGGAACTGTAATGTTCATACATGGATCCAGTATGCAGGTACATTGGTGAATCTCAGAACATGTCTCTCTCTCTCTCTCTCTCTCTCTCTCTCTCTCTCTCTCTCTCTCTCTCTCTCTCTCTCTCTCTCTCTCTTGAAATGGAGTTTTGCTCTTCTTGCCCAGACTAGAGTGCAATGGCATGATTTTGACTCATGGCAACCTCTGCCTCCCAGGTTTAAGTGATTCTCCTGCCTCTGTATCCTGAGTAGTTGGGATTACAGGCATGTGCTACCATTCCCAGCTAATTGTTGTATTTTTAGTAGAGATGGAGTTTTACCATCTTGGCCAGGCTGGTCTTGAACTCCTGACTGTGTGATCCATCTTCCTCAGCCTTCCAAAGTGAGAAACCCTGCTTGTTCTCCAGGACTCAGCCTGAGCTTTCTTTATCTTTGTTTGTTCTCTGGGAATCTCAGCACTTGGAGGCCATCCTGTCAACATCCTTAAGGGATCAGACTGAAGCTGCCATACGCACTGCCATGGAGGAATTCACCTCACCTCAGGGACCCATCACACTGGCCAAGGCAGGAAAGTGACATTACTTTGGTTCTTGGCTCAGGGATGGGTCACAATCACTTTAGTGGGCAGAGACCAGATGAGAGAGCAGAATCACATCACCTTTGTGTTGTGCTAAGTGATATGTTACAATGCTTCCAGTAGAAGGAACCCAGGCAGGAGTGTCCCATTTCCTGGGTTCAGTACCTAACTATATGTCACAATGCACTCCAAGTGCAGGACCAATGCAGTAGAAGGAAGTCACATCAGCTTTGTGATGGACACAGAGATAAATCACAAAGCCCAATGTAGGCAGGGTCCAGACAGGGGAGTCACATAACTGGGTCAGGGCCAGGGAAAATTTAACATTACTTAAGTGATTAATTCATGTACATATCACAACCTTATCTGTGGACTTGGTCTCAGAAAGAAAGTCAAACCTGAGTTTTGGGAAAAGGCACATGTTTGAATCACATTCAGGAACGTACACAAATGAGTTTCACAGTCCCACAGAAGTCCCAGCTTCAGGTAAGAGAAGCAACCCCACCTGTGAGTTGGGTTCAAGTACAGGAATCACAATCTCAACAATGGGCAAGAACTGTACATAGGAGCCCCAATCCCATCTGCAGATTGTGTTTCACTGGGGTGGGGGAGTGAAACCTTACAGGTCTGCTGAGTCATGATTCAGGAGTCACCAAGCCACCTGTAGACCAGATCCACATATAGGAGTGAAAATTCCAACTTGCAACTGTTTTTGTATTTGCGATTAAGTGCCTCATCAGTAGGCTCTATTCATGTGTGAGTATTAAGATTATGTCTGCTGGGTCTACATATGAAAGTCACAATCTTACCTGTTAGCTGAGCCCAATTATAAAATTCTCTGTATCAGTCTAGGGCTTTATAAAATAGGCCTGATTTTTGTAATTCTCTATGAACTTTATACAAGTAGGAGATGAATGACTTTACCTTTGTCCCTAAGCCTGGATGTGAGTCAAAATATCTCCTACTGGCTGTGTCCAGGTATAAGAGTCATCATTGTGCCTGTAATCTGGGCCCAGTTATATGTCCTAATTTCACCTGTGGGCAGGGACAAGACAGGAGAGTCACATCACCTTGGTGCTGGGCCCAGTGATATGTCACAATGTCCACTGTAGGCAGGGCACAGGCAGGAGAGTCACATCATATGAGTTCTTGATTTAGCAGTATGTCACAATTCCTTCTGTAAGTAGGGCCCAGGCAGCAAGAAGAGTCACATTACCTCGATGCTGAGCCTAGTGATATGTCACAATGCTCCCTGTTATCAGGGCCCAGGCAAGAGAGAAGAGTCATATCACACAGCTGATTGGCACAGAGATTTGTCACAATCTTCACTGACAACAGGGCATAGGAAGAACAGGAGGGTCACATTGACTAGGTGATAGGCCCAGATGTATTTCACAATCTTTCTTGTAAGCAGAGCCCAGACAGGTTAGAAGAGCTACACGAGTAACCTATGGTATGGACCCGGTGTTATGTCACAATTCCCACTGGAACCAGGGCCTGAAGAAACAGAAAAGTCACAGCACCTCTGTGATGTTCTTAGAAATATGTCACAGTGACCCCTTTGGGTTGGCCCAGACAAGACATGGGAGTCACATCACCTAGATAATAGACCCAGAGTTATGTCACAATTTTTCCTGAAGGCAGGACCAAGGCAGGAGTGTCCCATCACTGAGGTTCTTGGCCTAGAAATATGTCACAATCCCTTCTAAATGCCGGTACAAGCAGCGAAGAAGAGTCACATAACCTAGACACTGGGCCCAGCAATATGTCACAATTCTCAATGAAGACCAGGACCAGGCAGGTAAGTAGAGTCACATCACTTAGGCAATAAGCCCAAAGATATTTCAAATGCATTCTATGGGGAAGGTTCAGGCTGGAGAGTTGCATCACATAAGAATTTGATTGAGGTATGTCACATTTGATCGAGGTATGCCTGGAAGGCATCTGCCTGTACCTCCCCAAATTTAGAACCTCACCAGTGGGATCTGTTCATGTGTGAGGGTGACAATTCTGCCAGCTGGTTGTGCATATGCAAATAAAAACCTCAGTTTTTTATGAAATTGGGCTGTGTTATGACACACCTGTTTCCCCCTAGGGCATTATATAGTATGCATAAGTGTTGCAGTTTTCTGTGACCTCTGTGCAAGTAAAAAACCCAGAACCACACCTATATCCCTAAGCCTAACAGTGAGAGCCAACATCTTTTCTATTAGCTGGTTTCGGTATAAGAGATAACACTGAGATTGTGAGTGGAGTTGAAACCTGACTTACTGTTCAACCTGTGGCCAAATCCACATCTGACAGTCAAAATTCCAACCGTGGTATGCATTCACATGTGAGATGTATAACCTCATCTGTGGGCTGTGTCTATGTTTGAAGGTAAAGGTGACAATCCCAATTGTTGGCTGGATTTTCCTGTGAGAGTCACAATTCCACTGTAGGCAGGGCCCAGGCAGGAAAGTCACATTATATGGGTGCAGGGTCCAGTGATATGTCACACTTCCTACTGGAAGCAAGGCCCAGGCAGAAGGGAAGAGTCGCATAATCTAGGTGATGGGCTTAAAGATATATCACAATTTTTTCTGTGGGCAGGGCCCAGGTAGAAAAAGATAGTAATGTCATCCAGGTGACAGGGTCAGAGATATGTCAAAATTTTCTCTAAGAACAGGACCCAAATAGAAGAGTCACATTGCCAACTTTTATGGCCCAAATGTATGTCCCTGTCCCATTTTGAGCTTTAGAAAAAATAGTCAAATATCAGGAGCTGGGAAAAGGTCTGTCACAATCACACCTGCAGGAATATGCAGAGATTAGATTTACAATCCCACACTGGTCCCAACACCAGATAAGAGAGTGAACACGTGTGAGTTGAGTACAAGCATGCAAGTCAGAATCTCAATGGTGAACTGGATTCATCCATGAGAGCCTCAAGACCACCTGCAGACTCTACCTTGGTAGGAGAGTAACAGCCTCACGTGTGTGCTGAATATTTGTCTGATATCATCTTTTTTGTTGAGAAGATTCACATATAAGAGTCACAGTTCCAACGTTGCACTGCCTCTGAGTGTGAGATTCATAACCTCAACAGTGAGTGGGATGTGTCCATGTAGGAAATTGACAATTATTACCATGAGCTGTGTGTGCCTATAAGAGTCACAATCCCACCTGTGTGCTGGGCCCTATTATAACACTCTCCATGCCACTCAGAAACTTTATAAATTAGGCATGAGTGTTGTAATCTGTGACCTTTCTACAAGCAAAAGACCCAGTAAATTGCCCATTTCCTTAAGCCTAGCTAGAAGAGCCTGAATTTTTTCTATTACTTTGGTCCAGATATGAGTTGGGCCTTGGTATATGTCATTATGCCTGTGAGTTTGGTCTTGGTATGTGTCACAATCTCACATATGGACAGAGACCATGCAGAAATTTACATCACCTGAATGTGAGGAAACAAACTGCTAATATTTACATTGTGAGCAGGGCCCGAAAAAGAGTTACATCACCTGGCTGCTTGACCCAGTGGTATGTTACAATGTCTTCTGTAGCTAGGGCTCAGGCAGAAAAGAGATGTCATATCACCTAGATGCCGGACACAGCAAAATGTCACAATGGCCCCTTTAATTATGACTTAACCTAGAGAGAAGAGTCATATCACTTAGTTCACAGGTTCAGTAATATATCGCAATCCTCAATGGGGCAAAGCCCAGCCAAGAGTGTAGAGTCACATATCTGAGGTGATGGGTCAGGATATACATCACAATGCTTTCTGTAAGCAAGGCCATCCCAACTGTAGGCTTGGCCCAGGCAGGAAAGTAAAATCTGTCAGGGGCTAGACAAAGGTATACAACAAAATCGCACCTGCAGGAAAATCCAGGAATAAAATTTCTAATCCCGCACGTGTCCCAGCTACAGGGATGAGAGTCAATTCCTCCTGTGAGTTATGTCTATGCATGAAATTCACAATTTCAACAGTGAAAAGGATCCGTACATGAGAGCCTCAACTCCACCTGTAGACAGTGTCTTAGTATAACAGACAAAGCCTAACAGGAGTGCTGAAATTTTGTCCAAGAGTTATTATTTTACTGGTCAATCAAACTAACATAGGAGAGTCACAGTTTCAACTTTTGTCTGCCACCAGGTGTGAGATTCACAACCTCAGAAGTGGACTGTGTCCATGTTTGACAGTGAAAATCCTAGATGACCTGTTACAACATCTCTGCATCACTCAAGGGCTTTATAGGATATGTGCCAGTTTCCAAATTCTCTGTGACCTCTCTACCAGTAAGATACCCAAGAACATACCTATTGTTATCAGCCTAACTAAGAAGGTAAAACTCTCTCTTTTTTGGCTTCCTTTTCTTTTTTCTTAATTGCATTTTAGGTTTTGGGGTACATGTGCAGAACGTGCAAGATAGTTGCATAGGTACACACATGGCAGTGTGCTTTTCTGCCTTCCTCCCCTTCACCCACATTTGGCATTTCTCCCCATGCTATCCCTCCCCAGCTCCCTCCTGCTGCTGTCCCTCCCCTATTCCCCCCAGTATACTCCAGTGTGTAGTACTCCCTTCCCTGTGTCCATGTGTTCCCATTATTCGTCACCCGCCTATGAGTAAGAATATGTGGTATTTTATTTTCTGTTCTTGTGTCAATTTGCTGAGAATGATGTTCTCCAGATTCATCCATGTCCCTACAAAAGACACTAACTCATCATTTTTGATTGCTGCATAATATTTCATGGTGTATATGTGCCACATATTTCCAGTCCAGTTTATCATCCATGGGCATTTGGGTTGGTTCCAGATCTTCGCTATTGTAAACAGTGCTGCAATGAACATTCGTGTGCATGTGTCCTCATAGTAGAATGATTTATAGTCCTTTGGATATATACCCAGTAATGTGATTGCTGAGTCAAATGGAATTTCTATTTCTAAGACCTTGAGGAATTGACACACTGTCTTCCACAATAGTTGAACTAATTTACACTCTCACCAACAGTGTAAAAGTGTTCGTATTTCTCCACATTCTCTCTAGCATCTTTTGTCTCCAGATGTTTTAATGATCGCCATTCTAACTGGCGTGAGATAGTATCTCAATGCGGTTTTGACTTGCATCTCTCTAATGAACAGTGATGATGAGCATTTTTTCTTTCCTTTTTTTTTTTTTTAGGCAAATTTATATTTTTTTATTGAGTACCGATTATATGGATGGCTTTTTTTTTTCAATTTTAAATTTTTATTGCAATTTAGGTTTTGGGGTACATGTGCAGAACGTGCAAGATAGTTGCATAAGTACACACATGGCAGTGTGTTTTGCTGCCTTCCTCCCCTTCACCCACATTGGGCATTTCTCTGCAGGCTATCCCTCCCCAGCTCCCCCCGCACTGTAATTTCCTCATTCCCCCCAATAGACCCCAGTGTGTAGCAGACCCCCTCCCTGTGTTCATGTGTTCTCATTTTTCCTCACCCGCTTATGAGTGAGAATATGTGGTATTTCATTTTCTGTTCTTGTGTCAGTTTGCTGAGAATGATGTTCTCCAGACTCATCCATGTCCTTACAAAGAACACAAACTCATCATTTTTGATTGCTGCATAATATTCCATGGTGTATATGTGACACATTTCCCAGTCCAGTCTATCATCAATGGGCATTTGGGTTGGTTCCAGGTCTTTGCTATTGTAAACACTGCTGCAATGAACATTCGTGTGCATGTGTCCTTATAGTAGAATGATTTATAGTCCTTTGGATATATACCCAGTAAAGAGATTGCTGGGTCAAATGGAATTTCTATTTTTAGGTCCTTGAGAAATTGCCACACTGTCTTCCACAATGGTTGAACTAATTTACACTCCCACCAACAGTGTAAGAGTGTTCCTATTTCTCTGCATCCTCTCCAGCATCTGTTGTCTCCATATTTGTTAATGATCACCATTCTAACTGGCATGAGATAATATCTCAATGTGGTTTTGATTTGCATCTCTCTAATGACCAGTGATGATAAGCATTTTTTCATCTGTTTGTTGGCCACATGTATGTCTTCTTTTGTAAAGTGTCTGTTCATATTCTCTGCCCATTTTTGGATGGGCTTGTTTGTTTTTTTCCTGTAAATCTGTTTGAGTTCTTTGTAAATTCTAGATATCAGCCCTTTGTCAGTTGGGTAAACTGCAAAGATTTTTTCCCAATCTGTTGGTTGCTGATTCACTTTATTGACAGTTTCTTTTGCCATGCAAAAGCTGTGGAGTTTTATTAGGTCCCATTTGTCTATTTTGGCTTTTGTTGCCAATGCTTTTGGTGTTTTGTTCATGAAATCCTTGCCTACTCCTATGCCCTGAATGGTTTTGCCTAGATTTTCTTCTAGGGTTTTTATGGTTCCAGGTCTTATGTTTAAGTCTTTAATCCATCTGGAGTTAATTTTAGTGTAAGGTGTCAGGAAGGGGTCCAGTTTCTGCTTTCTGCACATGGCTAGCCAGTTTCCCAAACACCATTTATTAAACAGGAAATCCTTTCTCCAATGCTTGTCTTTGCCAGGTTTATAAAAGATTGTATGGTTGTAGAAATGTTGTGTTGCCTCCGATGCTTCTGTTCTGTTCCATTGGTCTATATCTCTGTTTTGGTACCAGTACCATGCTGTTTTGATTACCGTAGCCTTGAAGTATAGTTTAAAGTCCAGTAGTGTGATGCCTCCTGCTGTGTTCTTTTTGCTTAGAATTGACTTGGCTATGAGGGCTCTCTTTTGGTTCTATATGAAGTTCATGGTGGTTTTTTCCAGTTCTGAGAAGAAAGTCAATAATAGCTTGATGGGGATAGCATTGATTCTGTAAATTACTTTGGGTAGTATAGCCATTTTTATGATATTAATTCTTCCTAACCCTGAACATGGAATGTTTCTTCATCTGTTTGTGTCCTCTCTTACTTCGTTGAGCAGTGGTTTGTAGTTTTTTTTGTAGAGGTCCCTTACGTTCCTTGTAAGTTGTATTCCTATGTATCTTATTCTTTTTGTAGCAATTGTGAATGGCAGTTTGTTCTTGACTTGGCTCTCTTTAAGTCTGTTATTGGTGTATAGGAATGCTTCTGATTTTTGCACGTTAATTTTATATGCTGAGACATTGCTGAAGTTGTTTATCAGTTTAAGGAGTTTTTGGGCTGAGGCATTGGGGTCTTCTAGGTATACTATTATGTCGTCTCCAAATAGAGACAATTTGGCTTCCACCTTTCCTATTTGAATACACTTTATTTATTTTTCTTGCCTGATTGCTCTGGCTAGAACTTCCATTACTATATTGAATAGGAGTGGTGAAAGAGGGCATCCTTGTCTAGTGCCAGATTTCAAAGGGAATGCTTCCAGTTTTTGCCTGTTCAGTATGACATTGGCTGTTGGTTTGTTGTAAATAGCTTTTATTACTTTGAGATATGTTCTGTCAATACCGAGTTTATTGAGGGTTTTTAGCATAAAGGGCTGTTGAATTTTGTCAAAGGCCTTCTCTGCATCAATTGAGATAATCATGTGGTTTTTGTTTTTGCTTCTGTTTATGTAGTGAATTACATTTATAGGCTTGCATATGTTGAACCAGCCTTGCATCCCCGGGATGAATCCTACTTTATCATGATGGATAAGTTTTTTTATGTGCTGTTGTAATCGGCTTGCCAATATTTTATTGAAGACTTTTGCATCTAATTTCATTATGGATATTGGCCTGAAGTTTTCTTTTCTTGTTGAGTTTCTGCCAGGTTTTGGTATCAGGATGATGTTGGTCTCAAAATGATTTGGGAAGGTTTCCCTCTTTTTGGATTATTAGGAATAGTTTCAGAAGAAATGGTACCAGCTCCTCTTTGTGTGTCTGGTAGAATTCACCTGTGAACCCATGTGGACATGGGCTTTTTTTGTGTGGTAGGCTCTTAATTGCTGACTCAACTTCAGACCTTGTTATTGGTCTATTCATAGTTTTGGCTTCCTCATGGTTTAGGCTTGGGAGGACACAGGCATCCAGGAATTTATCCATTTCTTCCAGGTTTACTAGCTCATGTGCATAAAGTTTTTTGTAATATTCTCTGATGATGGTTTGAATTTTTGTGGAATCTGCGGTGATTTCTTCTTTATCTTTTTAATTGCATTTGTTTGGTTATTCTCTCTTTTCTTTTTTATCAGTCTGGCTAGTGGTCTGTCTATTTTGTTGATCTTTTCAAAAAACCAGCTCTTGGATTTATTGGTTTTTTGAAGGGTTTTTCTTGTCTCTATCTCCTCCAGTTCTCCTCTAATCTTAGTTATTTCTTGTCTTCGGCTAGGTTTGGAGTTTTTTTGATCTTGCTCCTCTAGCTCTTTCAATTTTAACAATAGGGTGTCAATTTTGGATATCTCCACTCTTCTTATGTGGGCACTTATTGCTATATATTTTCCCCTAGAGATGGCTTTAAATGTGTCCAAGAGATTCTGGTATGTTGTGTCTTCATTCTCATTGGTTTCAAATAACTTCTTTATTTCTGCCTTCATTTCATTGTTTATCCAATCAACACTCAAGAGTCAGTTGTTCAGTTTCCATGAAGCTGTGCAGTTCTGAGTTAGTTTCTGAATTCTGAGTTATAACTTGATTGCACTGTGTTCTGAGAGACTGTTTGTTATTAATTTCAGTTGCTTTGCATTTGCTGAGGAGTACTTTACTCCCATTTATGTGGTCAATTTTGGAGTAGGTATGATGTGGTGCTGAGAAAAATGTATATTCTGTGGATTTGTGGTGGAGAGTTCTGTAAATATCTATCAGGTTTGCTTGTTCCAGGTCTGAGTAGAAGCCCTGGATATTCTTGTTAATTTTATATCTGGTTGATCTGTCTAATATTGTCAGTGGAGTGTTAAAGTCTCCCACTATTACTGTGTGGGAGTCTAAGTCTCTTTGTAAGTCATTAAAAACTTGCCTTATAAGAGGAGGAGACCCAAGATGGCCTCGTAGAGCTGACTCAGGATCACAGCTCTCAGTGAAGGCACAGAGGGTGAGTCCTAGCCACATTCTCAGAGGGACATTTTTTGCCCACAGAACATTGAAACTCCCAGGTGGGGGAGGGACAGCAGGAGGGTCTGGGGAGGGTTAGCATGGGGATAAATGCCAAGTGTGGGTGAAGGGGAGGAAGGAAGCAAAACACACTGCCATGTGTGTACCTGTGCAACTACCTTGCACGTTCTGCACATGGACCCCAAAACCTATAATGCAATAAAAATTTTAAAAATTAAAAAGAAACTTGCCTTATATATCTGGGTGCTCCTGTGTTGGGTCCATATATATTTAGCATGGTTAGCTCTTCTTATTGTATCAGTCCTTTGACCATTATGTAATGACCTTCTTTGTCTCTCTTGATCTTTGTTGCTTAAAAGTCTATTTTATCAGAGATGAGAATTGCAACTCCTGCTTTTTTTCTCTCCATTTGTTTGGTAAATCTTTCTCCATCCCTTTATTTTGAGCTTTTGTGTATCCTCACGTGTGACATGGGTTTCCTGGATACAGCACACCAATGGGTTTTGCCTTTTTATCCAATTTCCCAGTTTGTGTCTTTTGATTGGTGCATTTAGCCCATTTACATTTAGGGTTAACATTGTTATGTGTGAATTTGATCCTGCCATTTTGATGCTAGCTGGCTGTTTTGCCCGTTACTTGATGCAATTTCTTCATTTTGTTGATACTCTTTAGCATTTGATATGTTTTTAGAATGGCTGGTACTGGTTGTTCCTTTCTATGTGTAGTGCCTCTTTTAGGTGCTCTTGTAAAGCAGGCCTGGTGGTGACAAAATCTCTGAGTACTTGCTTGTTTGCATAGGATTTCATTCTTCCTTCACTTATGAAGCTTAGTTTGGCTGGATATAAAATTCTGGGTTGAAAGTTCTTTTCTTTAAGGATGTTGAATATTGGCCCCTATTCTTTTCTGGCTTGTAGAGTTTCTGTTGAGAGATCTGCTGTGAGTC
The DNA here is from genome assembly GCA_031835075.1 of Saguinus oedipus. Classification (NCBI taxonomy): domain Eukaryota; kingdom Metazoa; phylum Chordata; class Mammalia; order Primates; family Cebidae; genus Saguinus; species Saguinus oedipus. Next base: position 213,206,939 of record CM063170.1, read on the forward strand.
TGATGGGCTTCCCTTTGTGGGTGACCCGACCTTTCTCTCTGGATGCCCTTGGTATTTTCTCCTTCATTTTAACCCTGGTGAATCTGACGATTATGTGCCTTCGGGTTGCTCTTCTGGCAAAATATCTTTATGGTGTTCTCTGTGTTTTCTGGAGTTGAATATTTTCCTGCCTTGCTAGGTTGGGGAAATTTTTCTGGATAATATCCTGAAGAGTATTTTCCAGCTTGGATTCATTCTCTTCATCACATTCTGGTACACCTATCAAACGTAGGTTAGGTGTCTTTAGATAGTCCCACATTTCTTGGAGACTTTGTTCATTTCTTTTTGCTCTTTTTTCTCTAATCTTGGTTTCTTGTTTTATTTCATTGAGTTGATCTTCGACTTCTGATATTTTTTCTTCTGCTTGGTCAATTCGGCTGTTGAAACTTGTGCATGCTTCACGAAGTTCTCGTGTTGGGTTTTTCAGCTCCTTCAATTCATTCATATTTCTCTCTAATTTGTCCATTCTTGTTATCATTTCCTCGAATATTTTTTCAAATCATTTTTCAAGGTTTTTAGTTTATTTGCATTGATTTAGAACATATTCTTTTAGCTCACTGAGGTTTCTCATTACCCACCTTCTGAAGTCTGATTTCAACATTTCATCACACTCATTTTCTATCCAGCTTTGTTCCCTTACTGGTGAGGAGTTTTGGTCCTTCATAGGTGGTGAGATGTTTTGGTTTAGGGTGTTTTTCTCCTTTTTGCCCTGGTTTCTTCCCATCTTTGTGGGTTTATCCACCTGTCATCTTAGTAGTTGCTGACTTTTCGATTGGGTCTCTGACTGAAAGCCTAGATGTTGATGATGAAGTATTTCTGTTACTTAGTTTTCCTTCTAACAGTCCAGCCCCTCTGTTGTATGACTGCTGAGGTCCACTCCAGGCCCTGCTTGTCTGGGATATAACTGTAGCAGCTGCAGAACAGTGAGGGATGCTACCAGTTTCTTCTGCTGCTATCTTTGTCCCAGTATGATGCCCACCAAATGTCAGTCTATTCTGTCCTTTTTGAGGTGACTCTTTGAATATACAGGGGTCAGGGAGCTGCTTGAGGAGGCAATTTGTATTTTATAGGGGCTCAAGTGCTGAGCTGTGAGCCCCATTGATCATTCAGGGCTGTTAGGCATGTACATTTAAGTCTGCTGCAGCAGAACTTAGAAAACCCACCTATTTTTTTCTCAGATGCTCTGTCTTGGGGATTAGGGCTTTCTTTGTGAGTATCTGTTGCACTGTCCTGCCCAGCTAGGGGGCAGTGTAGTCACTATTTGCCTGCTGAGGCTCTGCCCTGCTGCTGTGGGGTCCGCCTGTTTCTGTGGGCTCTGCCCTGGTTCCGTGGGCTCCACCCTGCTACTGTGGGCTCCACCCTGCTTTCATGGCTCCGCCCTGCTCTTGTGGGCTCTGCCCTGTTGGCAGAGTCTCTCTGTTATGGCGGGTTGCCTTGGCAATGGCAGGGTGCATCAGCAATGGGAGTGTACCTTAGTGGGAGCGAAATGCCTTGATAATGGCGGACGCCCCTCCCCCACCAAGCTGCACCATCCCGAGTTCAACTGTGCTCACAGTGAAACTCTCAACCCTGAGCATTTTGAATCGCTGTTTTGTTTTTTCCTGTGGTTGTGGGACCCACCGAGCCTGATCACCTGGCTCCCTGCCTCAGAGCTTTTTTTTTGTTTTTCTGTTTTAAGTTGAATGGTTGACTCTCTCACAGGTGTTTCAGTCGCCTTCTGATAGGGCACTGGGATCTGCATGATTTCCCTGCAGCGACCCACTGCACTGGCTCAAACATCACTTTCCGGGAATCTCCTGGTCTGGCTCACTGTCCAAGTCCCATTTAATCAGCTGGATATGCTACTCTGCCCTCCCAAATCTCAGATTGCTGGTTTAACAGAGCACCCAGACCAGTGCATTTTGTGCAGAGTGCTGCTGCACTGTGGTGCCAGCTGAAATGGCTGCACCAGCCAAAGCAGCTGTGCTGGCATCCCATGTCTCTCCTATAGCTGGGAATTTCCCCATTCTGTGGGCAACAAGGATCTGTCTGGAAATGTGGATTACACTCCCCCTCTGAGTCTTCACTGAGAGCTGCAATCCTGAGTTGCTCCTACTGCACCATCTTCTTTTTCTCTCAAAACCCTCTGTTATTGGCTGGGTTTATGTAGGAAAGTCATCATCATGCCTGTGAGATAGGCCTCGGTATCTATGTCACAATCTCATCAGTGGGCAAAAACCAGAATGGTGAGTCACATCACTTTGGTTTTGGGCCAGTGATATGTCACAATGCCCACTGTAGGCAGAACCCAGGCAGGTGAGAAACATTATTTAGGTGACTGGCTCAGTGATATGTCTCAATCTTTTCTGTAGGCAAGGTCTGGTCAGAAAAAGAGTCACATTATCTCGGTGCTGAGCCCAGGGATTTGTCACAATCCCCTAGGTAAGCAAGGCCCTGATGGGTGAGAAGAGTCGTATTGCCTAGATAATGGGCCCAGCAATATGACAAAGTCCATATTTAGGGCAGGACAAAAGTGGAAGATGAGAGTCACATTATTTATGTTAGAGGCCCAAAAATATGTGACAATGCTGCCTGTAGACAGGTCTCACACAGATGAAGTAAGTCACATTTCTAAGTGATTAGCTCAGAGACATGTCACAATCTCTTTTAAAGACAGGTCCCAAGAAAGAGAGTCTTGTAACTTTGGTGTTTGACCCAGGTATACATCACAATTCCAACTCTGGGTTGAGCTGAGACAAAAAAGTCATTTCCCAGGTATTAATTTTTTTTTATGTTACAAACACCTTGGAGGAGGTCCAGGGATGATAGTCACAATACCATATGCATTCCAGCTCCACTATTTCTGTGAGTTGGGTCCAAGTATGTGATTCACATTTTAAATGCAGAACTGTATTTGTGTATAAGAACTTCACCTCTACCTGTGAGCAGTGTCTGGTAGGGGAGGCACAGCCTCATAACTGTGCTGAATCTTGGGCAGAGAGTCACCATTCTACATGTAGACGGAATCCACAAGTCAAAATTCTATCATTGGACAATTTCCAAATTTGAGATTCAGAATTTCAAAAATGGGTATCCATTTGAGTGGGAAACTATTCTTATAGTTGGCTGTGTTTGCCTTAAAAGTTCACAATCTCACCTGTTTTCTGTGCTCTATTATGACACTCTGTATGTACCACACAAGAACTTTATAAAATATGCATGAGTGTCATAATTCTCTGTGACCTTTCTACAAGTAGGAGACCTGAGACCATATGGGTTGCTCTAAGTCTAGCTACAAGCATTAAAATCTCTCTCGGGGGAGAGGAGGCAAGATGGCATCATAGAGGCGACTCAGGATTGCAGCTCTCAGTGAAGGCGCAGAGGGTGAGTCCTAGCCACATTCTCGGATGTTCCTTTTATGCCCACAGAGCGTTGAAAGTCCCAGGTGAGGGAGAGACACGGCTCGCTAGCACAGCCGGCTAATGCCGGCTCCCTCCGCCTCTTCGGTTGGTGCTGCAGCAGGACCCGGTGCGGAACTCACTGGTCTGGGTGCCCTGTTAAACCAGCAATCTGAGATTTGGAAGGGCAGATTGGCATGTTCATCTGATTGAACGGGACTTGGACAATGAGCCAGACCAGGAGTTTCCTTGGAAGCATGATCTGAGTTGGGGTAGTGGGCAGCAGCATGGGAGATTGCACGGATCCCAGTGCCCTATCGGCAGGCTACTGGGGCGCCAGTGAGAGAGTCGACCTTTCAGCTTGGGAAGAGGAAGAGAGAGAGAGAGAGGACGGACTATGAGGCAGGGAGCTGGGTGATCGGGCTCGGGGGGTCCCACGCTCACGGGGACAAGCAGGGCGGGGACTGGAGATGCTTGGGGCTGAGAGTTTTGCTGCCAGCATCTAGGACGGTGCAGCCCAGTGAGGGAGGGGCATCCACCATTGCTGACACAGTCCAACCCCACTGAAGTACCGCCCAGGACTGATGCAGCCTGCCATTGCCGAGGCAACCTGCCATAACAGAGAGACTCTGCGCTCCACAGCAGAAGGGAGCCCAGCAGCAACAGGGTGGACCCACACTAGCAGGTCAGAGCCCCGGCAGGCAAATAGTGAATAGACTGCCACCTAGTGGGGCAGGACTGTGCAACAGATACTCATAAAGAAAGCCCCAACTCCCTGAAACAGAGCATCTAAGGGGGAAAAAAAAAGAGTGGTGTTTTATGAGTTCAATTGCAGCAGACATAAACAACATCCCAACAACCCTGAATGAACAACGGAGCTCACAGTTCAGCACTGGAGCTCCTATAAAGCACAAACTGTCTCCTTAAGCAGCTCCCTGACCCCGTATATCCAAAGAGTCACCACAAAAAAGGACTAATCAGACTGACATTTGGCAGGCATCATTCTGGAACAAAGACAGCAGAAGAAGAAACAGGTATCATCCCTCACTGTTCCACAGCTGCTACAGGTATACTCCAGACAAGCAGGGCCTGGAGTGGACCTCAGCACTCATACAGCAGAGGGGCTAGACCACTAGAAGGAAAACTAAGTAACAGAAATGCTTCATCATCAACAATCTCAGCATCCACACAGAGACCCAATTGAAAAATCAGCAACTATTAAGACGACAGGTGGATAAATCCATAAAGAGGAGAAGAAACCAGTGCAAAAAGGAGGAAAACACCCAAAACCAAAACACCTCACCTCCTACAAAGGACCAAAACTCCTCACCAGCAAGGGAACAAAGCTGGACGGAGAATGAGTGTGATGAAATGACGAAATCAGACTTCAGAAAGTGGATAATGAGAAACTTCATTGAGCTAAAAGAACATGTTCTAAATCAGTGCAAAGAAACTAAGAACCTTGAAAAAAGATTTGAAAAAAAAATCGAGGAATTGATAACAAGAATGGACAACTTAGACAGGAATATGAATGAATTGAAGGAGCTGAAAAACACAACACGAGAACTTCATGAAGGATGCAGAAGTTTCAAAAGCTGAATTGACCAAGCAGAAGAAAGAATATCAGAAATTGAAGATCAACTCAATGAAATAAAACGTGAAACCAAGATTAAAGAAAAAAGCACAAAAAGGAATGAACAAAATCTCCAAGAAATGTGGGACTATGTGAAGAGACCCAACCTACGTTTGATAGGTGTACCAGAATGTGATGAAGAGAATGAATCTAAGCTGAAAAACACTCTTCAGGATATTATCCAGGAAAATGTCCCCAATCTAGCAAGACAGGTCAATACTCAACTCCAGGAAATACAGAGAACACCACAAAGATACTCCGCAAGAAGAGCAACCCCAAGGCACATAATCGTTAGATTCACCAGGGTTGAAATTAAGGAGAAAATACTAAGGGCAGCCAGAGAGAAAGGTTGGGTCACCCACAAAGGGAAGCCCATCAGACTCACAGCAGATCTCTCGGCAGAGACTCTACAAGCCAGAAGAGAGTGGGAGCCAATATTAAACATCCTTAAAGAAAAGAACTTTCAACCCAGAATTTCATATCCAGCCAAACTGAGCTTCATAAGTGAAGGAAAAATAAAATCCTTCATGAACAAGCAAGTACTCAGATATTTTGTCACCACTAGGCCTGCTTTACAAGAGCTCCTGAAAGAGGCACTACACATAGAAAGAAACAACCAGTTCCAGCCATCCTATAAGCATACCAAATGCTAAACACCATCAACAAAATGATGAATCTACATGAACCAACGGGCAAAACAGCCAGCTAGCATCAAAGTGGCAGTATCAAATTCACACATAACAATATTAACCCTAAATGTAAGTGGGCTAAATGCACCAATCAAAAGACACAGACTGACAAATTGGATAAAAAAACAAAACCCATCGGTGTGCTGTATCCAGGAAACCCACCTCACACGCAAAGATACACAAAAGCTCAAAATAAAAGGATGGAGGAAGATTTACCAAGCAAACAGAGAGCAAAAAAAGCAGGAGTTGCAATTCTCGTCTCTGATAAAGTAGACTTTAAAGCAACAAAGATCAAAAGGGACAAAGAAGGTCATTACATAATGGTAAAAGGATCACTACAACAAGAAGAGCTAACGATTCTAAATATACATGGATGCAATGTAGGAGCACCCAGATATATAAGGCAAGTTCTTAATGGCTTACAAAGAGACTTAGACTCCCACACAATAATAGTGGGAGACTTTAACTCTCCACTGTCAATATCAGACAGATCAACCAGACAGAAAATTAACAAGGATATCCAGGACTTGAACTCAGACCTGGAACAAGCAAACCTGATAGACATTTACAGAACTCTCCACCCAAAATCCACATAATATACATTCTTCTCAGCACCACATCACACCTACTCCAAAATTGACCACATAATTGGAAGTAAAGCACTCCTCAGCAAATGCAAAACAGCTGAAATCATAACAAACAGTCTCTCAGACCATAGTGCAATCAAGTTAGAACTCAGAATTCAGAAAATAACTCAGAACTGCACAGGTTCATGGAAACTGAACAACCGGCTCTTGAATGTTGATTGGATAAACAATGAAATGAAGGCAGAAATAAAGAAGTTCTTTGAAACCAATGAAAATGAAGACACCACGTATCAGAATCTCTGGGACACATTTAAAGCAGTCTGTAGAGAAAAATATATAGCAATAAGTGCCCACATGAGAGGAGTGGAGAGATCCAAAATTGACACCCTATCATCAAAATTGAAAAAGCTACAGGAGCAAGATCAAAAAAGCTCAAAACCTAGCCGAAGACAAGAAATAACTAAGATCAGAGCAGAACTGAAGGAGATAGAGACAAGAGAAACCCTTCAAAAAATCAATAAATCAAAGAGCTGGTTTTTCTAAAAGATCAACAAAATAGAGAGACCACTAGCCAGACTGATAAAAAAGAAAAGAGAGAACAACCAAATAGATGCAATAAGAAATGATAATGGGGAAATCACCACAGATTCCACAGAAATTCAAACCATCATTAGAGAATACTACGAACAACTCTATGCACATAAACTAGTAAATCAGGAAGAAATGGATAAATTCCTGGACGCCTGTGTCCTCCCAAGCCTAAACCAGGAAGAAGCCAAAACCATGAATAGACCAATAACAAGGTCTGAAGTTGAGGCAGCAATTAGGAGCCTACCACACAAGAAAAGCCCAGGTCCAGATGGGTTCACAGCTGATTTCTGCCAGACACACAAAGAGGATCTGGTACCATTCCTTCTGAAACTATTCCAAAGAATCCAAAAAGAGGGAACCCTATTCAAATCATTTTATGAGACCAACATCATCCTGATAACAAAACCCGGCAACCCTACTCAAATCATTTTATGAGACCAACATCATCCTGATACCAAAACCCGGCAGAGACTCAACAAGAAAAGAAAACTTGAGGCCAATATCCACGAGGAACATAGATGCAAAAATCTTCAATAAAATACTGGCAAACCGATTGCAACAGCACATTAAAAAACTTATCCATCATGATCAAGTAGGATTCATCCTGGGGATGCAAGGCAGGTTCAACATATGCAAGTCTATAAATGTAATTCACCACATAAACAGAAGCAAAAACAAAAACCACATGATTATCTCAATTGACGCAGAGAAGGCATTTGACAAAATTCAACAGCCCTTTATGCTAAAACCCCTCAATAAACTTGGTATTGATAGAACATATCTCAAAGTAATAAAAGCTATTGACGACAAACCAACAGCCAATATCATACTTAATGGGCAAAAACTGGAAGCATTCCCTTTGAAATCGGGCACTAGACAATGATGCCCTCTCTCACCACTCCTATTCAACATAGTACTGGAAGTTCTAGCCAGAGCAGTCAGGCAAGAAAAAGAAATAAAGTGTATTCAAATAGGAAAGGTGGAAGCCAAATTGTCTCTATTTGCAGACGACATGATCGTATACCTAGAAGACCCCAACACCTCAGCCCAAAGGCTTCTGCAACTGATAAGCAACTTCAGCAAAGTCTCAGGATATAAAATCAATGTTCAAACATCACAAGCATTCCTATACACCAATAACAGACTAAAGAGAACCAAATCAAGAAGGACCTCCCATTCACAATTGCTACAAAGAAAATAAAATACCTAGGAATACAACTCACAAGGAATGCAAGGGTCCTCTTTAAGGAAAACTACAAACCACTGCTCAACGAAATAAGAGAGGACACAAACAGATGGAGAAACATTCCATGTTCGTGGTTAGGAAGAATCAATATCGTGAAAATGGCTATACTGCCCAAAGTAATTTACACAATCAATGCTATCCCCATCAAACTACCATTGAATTTCTTGACGTAACTGGAAGAAACCACCATGAATTTCATATGGAACCAAAAAAGAGCCCGCATAGCCAAGTCAATTCTAAGCAAAAAGAACACAGCAGGAGGTATCACACTACCAGACTTCAAACTATACTACAAGGCTACAGTAATCAAAACAGCATGGTACTGGTACCAAAACAGAGATATAGACCAATGGAACAGAACAGAAGCATCGGAGGCAACACAACATATCTACAACCATATTATCTTTGATAAACCAGACAAAAACAGGCAATGGGGAAAGGATTCCCTATTTAATAAATGGTGTTGGGAAAACTGGCTAGCCATGTGCAGAAAGCAGAAACTGGACCCCTTCCTGACACCTTACACTAAAATTAACTCCAGATGAATTAAAGACTTAAACCTAAGACCTGACACCGTAAAAACCCTAGAAGAAAATCTAGGCAAAACCATTCAGGACATAGGAGTAGGCAAGGACTTCATGAATAAAACACCAAAAGCAATGGCAACAAAAGCCAAAATAGACAAATGGGACCTAATCAAACTCCACAGCTTCTGCATGGCAACAGAAACAGACACTAGAGTGAATCGGCAACCATCAGAATGGGAAAAAATCTTTGCAGTTTACACATCTGACAAAGGGCTGATATCCAGAATTTACAAAGAACTCAGACAGATTTATAGAAAAAAAACAAACAAGCCCATTCAAAAATGGGCAAAGGATATGAACAGACACTTTACAAAAGAAGATATACATGAGGCCAACAAACATATGAAAAAATGCTCATCATCCCTGGTCATTAGAGAGATGCAAATCAAAACCACATTGAGATACCATCTCATGCCAGTTAGAATGGCGATTATTAAAAAATCTGGAGACAGCAGATGCTGGAGAGGATGTGGAGAAATAGGAACACTCTTACACTGTTGGTGGGAGTGTAAATTAGTTCAACCATTGTGGAAGACAGTGTGGTGATTCCTCAGGGACCTAGAAATAGAAATTCCATTTGACCCAGCAATCCCCTTACTGGGTATCTATCCAAAGGACTATAAATCGTTCTACTATAAGGACACATGCACACGAATGCTCATTGCAGCACTGTTTACAATATCAAAGAACTGGAACCAACCCAAATGCCCAACGATGATAGACTGGACTGGGAAAATGTGGCACATATACACCATGGAGTATTATGCAGCAATCAAAAATGATGAGTTTGTGTCCTTTGTGAGGACATGGATGAATCTGGAGAACATCATTCTCAGCAAACTGACACAAGAATAGAAAAAGAAATACCGCATATACTCACTCATAGGTGGGTGAGAAAAATGAGAACACATGGACACAGAGAGGCGGTCTACTATACACTGTGGTCTATTGGGGGGAATGGGGGAGGGACAGCGGTGGGGGCTGGGGAGGGATAGCCTGGGGATGAATGCCAAGTGTGGGTGAAGGGGAGGAAGGCAGCAAAACACACTGCCATGTGTATACCTATGCAACTATCTTGCACGTTCTGCACATGTACCCCAAAACCTATAATGCAATAAAAATTAAAAAAAAAAGAAATATTCCAAGCACTAATCTTAGATTTTACAACAGTGATGTTATCCCCAGGAGGAATTAGTGTAGGATCTGAATCTTGTAGCCTCCAGCTGCATGACTCCTAAACCATAATTTCTAATCTTGTGGCTAATTTGTTAGTCTTGCACAGGCAGTCTTGTCTCCGACAAAGAGGGAATTTTGTGTTGGGAAAGGGCTGCTATTGTCTTCATTTTCAACTATGAACTATAAACTAAGTTTCCCCCACAATTAGTTCAGCCTACACCCAGGAGTAAACAGGAACTTCTTAAAAGTTAGAAGGAAGATGGAGTTGGTTACATTAGATTTATTCCCCAACTCAAGTATAACTGTAATGGTGTGTGGGTAATCCCTCATATAGGCACCAAGGAAGGAGAACTAAGCAGAACCCTGGCACAATTAAGGCCTGAAGAATATCTCAGTTTATAGTGTCATTACTCAGTTATTTCCTTTTATATAATCCTTTATATAATCACATATTAGTTTATAGAATTAGGGCTTGAAGAATATCTCAGTTTATAGCATTACTGCTCAGTTATCTCCTTTTATATAATCCTTTATACAATCATATATTAGTTTACAGAATTAGGGCTTGAAGGATCCCTTTATATAATCCTCTATATGTAATTATGTAATAGTTCATAGTATGAGTTCCTAAAGAATATTTCCCTACATATATATAACTATATCTTAGTTCATAATCGGAGGAATGCCTAGAGTAGACACAGTATAAAGCATGAATTAAGAAATAAGCAGCTTATAATGGGAGGAATGCCTGGAGCAGACACAGTGCAGAGCATGATTTAAGGAAAAAACAGTTATACCAGGACAAGAATCCATGGCCCAGGCGGCACCGTTCAGTATCGTAAAGATATCTGCTGTATGGCAGGCTTGGGGCAAGAGCTACTCCTCCTGATAAAGGAGTTGTAGGACCTTGCTCCAGTTCTTGTGGAAGGCTGCCCAGACTGGCAATCGCACCCTGGTGACTGTGAACTTTATCAGCTCTTGCTACTGTGCTGCTCATAAAGTGTCTTCCAATAGAACTCATTGGAAGCTGCCAGCAGGTGGCGATAACCATGACAGCTGTGTAACTACAGTGTAACTTAAAGCATCCCCTCATAAATCTTAGAAGTAGTTTGCCTGTAGATAGAGGTATTGCACACTGCAACCTCTTCACTGTGCACAGCCCACCTCCATGCCTTGGTGACCTAATGGGGGTGGACCCCCTTACTGCACACGGTCCTTGCCTTGATAGGAATGGGCCCCTTGCTGCGCACTGTCCACCTCCTAGCTTAGGTGACCTAATGGGGGTGGACCCCTTGTTTCATTGCTCACAACCCAATCACTATCCTTAAAGATGATTTCACTCACTGACCTGCCCCCTAACTTATACAAAATAAATACTCACTCTGCTGGATATCCGGGGCCTCGCCTGACTCCGCTCATAGGTGGCATGGCCCCTTGAGCCCAGCTGTGTTTTCCTTGTACTTCTGTGTCCTGTCTCTTTATTTCTCAGATCCTGTGCCTCAGCACAGCATAAGGGATACCCCACGTCCCTATGGGGCCATCAGTCCTACAATGATGGTTTCAGTAAATGGCAGTATTTGCAGGGATGTAAACACTGGCTTCTGAAAATGTGCAGGAATTTTTGGTTTTTTTATTCCCCTTCTTTGTTTCTTATTCTTGTTCCTTTAGGCAGAGAAACATTATTGGCTAAGCTAATTAGAAAGATCTGAGTCAAAGCCAAAGTTCTAAAATTACCAATGCAAAAATCATATTAGTGAGAAAAATTATAACAGGAAGCTGAGGTAACTCACCTCCATCTCAACTTTCCCTTAAGTATTCCTGGGCCATTGGGCCCAGACTACTGGTGAAAACAGTCAGGGTATCATTTAAATGATAATAGGCATTGGCCACAAATCCAAGTTTTGTAAAGCTAATGGAAAGCCTTCAGGCTTGGTTGGGGAGAGGGAAGCTTGAGTACTGCCAAAGTGCAGAACTGAAGGAAGCCAGCGATTATTCTGGAGGTTATAAAATTTGCAACATCCCCAATTGCTACTGCAACATTGTCACTGCTGTAGAACCTAGAATTGACCTTTTGAAATATTTCTACAAGTTTTATGCATGTCTTACCCCTATTTGAAATATTTCTACAAGTTTTATGCATGTCTCATCCCTATGGCTCCCTCTGGACCTGATGCTTTCTCCTAGACAAACCAACCCAACTTCTGTGGCCCCACCCACAAGCTCTTCAGTCTACAGAAAGGCAGCTTTGACTCCTCGTAATTTTTATTTTTTGACCTCCTATAATTTTATCTCGACTCCAACTAATCAGCAGCAAGCTCCTGTTACCTGACCAACTCACTCCTTATCAAAACTGCCTTTGAAAGATTCCTCATGGCCAGGCTCAGGCCTTTAATCCCAACATTTTGGGAGGCCAAGGCAGGTCAATCCCCTGAGGTCAGGAGTTGGAGAACAGCCTGGCCAACATGTGAAACTCTGTCTCTACTAAAAATAATAATAAAAAAAATCAGCCGGGCATTAAGAATAAAACTTTGTCTCTCTCTCTCTCTCTCTCTCTCTCTATATATATATATATATATATATATAACTTTCTCTCTCTCTCTCTCTCTCTCTCTCTATATATATATATATATATATATATATATATATATAGAGAGAGAGAGAGAGAGAGAGAGAGAGAGAGAAAGTGCAACAACCATCTCAGTTGACTACAACCCCACCTCCTGGGCTAAAGTGATTCTCCTGCCTTAGCCTTTCATTTAGCCAGGATTATAGGCAACGAAAACCACACCCATTTGATTTTTGTATTTTTAGTAGAGATGGGGTTTCCTCATGTGGGCCCAGCTGGTCTTGACACCTGACCTCAGGTGATCCACCCCCAAAGTTCTGTGATTACAGATGTGAGACACTGTGCCCAGCCTCCATGAGATGATTTAAGTACAAAGTCTATCTCCCATGTAGGCTGGCTGCCTGGTGTCTAGTGAGCACTTTCTTTACTACAATCCAGTGGTCTTTATGAAGTAGCTAGAGAGAATCCCTTGGGCAGTCACAATTCAAGGTAAAACAAAATTTTTAATTTTTCAAGAAGTGAGTAATTTACCTTTCAGCTATGACTACATTTACATGTATAACTATTAGGCCCTGGAAAATTTCCCAGACCAAAGAGGGGTCTGGCTGTTTGTTCTCATGGTTAAACAATGAGATCCAGAAAAACTGAGAAAGAAGAGAGTTTATTTCTGCAACTGGCTACAGGGACACAGTCAGAATAACTCACTAGGCCCACTAGAAGTTACAGGCTTTGTTGCCAGTGCTTATATACATTCAAACCATATGGCTACATGCAGGAGTGCACCCACGAGCTAAAGTGTTTCACTCTTTCTAATTTTTAAGTAGGATCTGGTCTGGAAAATGACTTCAGAGCCTAGAAACAATTACTTAATTTAAACTGGGTCCTGGTACAAGGTGTGCAAGAATGTCTCCATTATTTTAATTAATTATTAATAGACTTGTAATTAATTATTAATAGACATTCTAGTCTTTGAACTGAGGCATTCATTTCTCCAGTTATTTAATGCTTAACTTATGCATTCATCAGAGTTACAGTAAGGTGTTGGTGAAGGCTGACTGTTCTGGTTTTAGCAATCTGGAGACCTGGCCTGCCACAGAAGCAGCAAACATTTATAGAAATGGCACAATCTTTCTAAAGGTAATTTAAAATTTCAATAAAGAGTTCCACATAAACAACATTGTCCTGTAAGGAGTGCATTTAAAAATAAGGACTTTAAAATGATTAATCGTTGATGTGTGGAAGCTTGTAAAAATTTCAATAGTTTTATTGTATTTTTTTTTTTTTTGAGACGAAGTCTCACTCTGTTACTTAGGCTGAAATGAGGTGGTACGATCTTGGTTGATAAATTTATTTATAAGGTTTTATTAAAATTAGCTTTGGTACTGATAATACATTAATAGTATTGATAATACATTAACATAAAAATAAAATTTGATTTTCTCTTCAACAAAATTTTATGTAGTATTAATAAACTCCATAAAATATTTTTGTTCACCTATTGAGCAAATTTAAAGAATGAGAAAGTAGAGAGGATATATAATTTTACTCATGATTTCTTAGGCCTTTTGACTAGAAATCTAAGTCTTTTTTTATATAAAAAAGTAAAAGAATTTTGTTTTAACAATTTTTGTAAATTATTACTTTGGCTAAGTGAATGACTTCCTCAGCTTCCAGTGCAGGTGGGATTACAGGCATGTGCCACCATTCCGGCAATTTTTGAATTTTTAGTAAAGACAGAATTTCTCCATGTTGGTCAGGCTGTTCTCAAACTCCCAACCTGAGGTGATGGGCCCACCTCAGGCCTCCAAAAGTGCTGGGATTACAGGCGTGAGCCACCTCATCGGGGTGTAAATGACTATTATTTCATGATTACCTGTGATCCTATTTTGGTCAATTGTTGTAAACCTTTAGTCTTTGTTTGTTTATTTGTTTTGGCGACAGTCTTGCTTTGTCACCCAGGCTGGGAGTGCAGTGGCATCATCTTGGGTCACTGCAACCTCTGCCTTTTGGGTTCAAGTGATTCTCCTATCTCAGCCTCTGGAGGAGTTGGGAGTACAGGCGTGCACCACCATGCCCAGAGATTTTTTGTATTTTTAGTAGAGACCGGGTTTCACCATGTTGGCCAGGCTGGTCTTGAGCTCCTGATCTCAGGTGATCTGCCCACCTCAGGCTCGCAAAGTGCTGAGATTACAGGTGTAAACCCACTGCACCTGGCCCCACATTTGACATATTTGACAGGCTTCCGAAAATCCAAATTTTAGCTTCAAAATTGTGTTTCTGACAACAGAGGGTCCCTGAAACATCCAAGAGAGATAAACAAGATTATTTAATATGTTAAATTACATGGGTAAAATTGTCAAATAAAAAATAATGTTTTATGTTCTTTAACTTACAGGATAATAAATAATTTATATGTGTTTCAAAATTACATGGGATTTATAAAATTCTAATACATCTGAGTATGTGCTATTACTTATAATTATTATTATTATTTTTTGGACACAGAGTTTTTGTCTGTTTCCCAGGCTGGCGTCACGATCTCAGCTCACTGCCACCTCTGCCTCCCAGAGTCAAGTGATTCACCTGCCTCAGTCTCCTAAGTAGCTGGGATTACAGGCATTCACTACCACACCCAGCTAATATTTATATTTTTAGTAGAGACAAAGTTTTGCCATGTTGGTCAGCCTGGTCTCAAGCTCCTGACCTCAGGTGATCCACCAGGCTGGGTTCTCTCAAAGTGCTGGGATTACAGGCAGAAGCCACTGCACCAGACCCAAAATTATAATTTTTATGATAAATTATTGTAGGCTGTAGATATAAACTTTTTTTGTCAATTGTGCCTTTATAACCATTTTAAGACATTTCCACAGTTAATGGCTTAGTTCTAATGCAGTTTCTAGAAACTTCATAAGCACACAAAATCCTGGAGTATCGTGTCTCAAAGGAGGTTCAGGAAAAGGATGAAAAGTGCCCAGACAAGTTGCATGCAGGTTTCTGATCATTTTAGAATTATATTGTTTGGACTGGGTGAGAATTCTCAGAAACTTAATGAAGAGACTGACTCTTATAAAACTGCTAGCCGAGGAGAAACAAAAATTAACTTAATGCCAAAAAAATACTTTGCCATATTTTTATGCTAAATCAACCAGTACTGAAATTCTTCAGATGTGCAATTTGAATAATCTGTATAGTCCAAGTATAATTACCTATGTATGATAACCCATTAGTTATTAGGGCTGTGCACCTAAATTGAAGAAACAAAGTTAATATGTAAGAGGACTGAAATTCTGGCCTGGTAAGGTGGTTCACACATGCAATTTCAGCACTTTTGGAGGCTAAGGCAGGGAAATCACTTGAGATCAGGAGTTTAAGACCAGCCTGACCAACATGGTGAAACCCCATCTCTTCTAAAAATACAAACATTAGCTGGGCATGATGGCTCAGGTCTGTAATCTAAGCTACTCCAGAGGCCGAGGCAGGAGAATGGCTTTAACCCAGAAAGCAGAAATTGCAGTGAGCTGAGATTGTGACACTGCACTTTACAGAGTAAAGACTGGGCCATAGAGTAAGACTCCATCTCAATCAATCAATCAATTAATTAATCAATCAAAGAAGAAATAAATCCAATGTTAAGTGTGGGCTCATGTAAAACCTAGAGAGTCACTTGGTCTTCCCTGAGTTCTTATAGCTTTCATTATTAAAGCTCTACATTTTATTACTCAACACAGAAGAGAGAAAATAATCTAAATTAAATGTAAATTAAGTGTGCATGTGTGTGTGTGTGTGTGTGTGTGTGTGTGTGTGTGTGTGTGTGTGGTGACTATATAAATAACTAAAATATTTTTTGACCAATGTTTTGTTTGCCAAATATCTAATCCCGAGAAGAGCGTCAAAACTTCAGGTACGTTTATACTACCTGATAGGTAGCATAAGCATTTATGCAGAAATTTTATTCAATTGTCATTTTAACTTAAGTTTTCTAGTTGTATAAATGCTTTCTCATGCAAGAAGGCTGATGTTATGAAAGTAGCTAAAAAGATATTAGCTATACTACCCAAAGTAATTTACACAATCAATGCTATCCCCATTCAAACTACCATTGAATCTCTTCACAGAACTGGAAAAAACCACCATGAATTTCATATGGAACCAAAAAAGAGCCCGCATAGCCAAGTCAATTCTAAGCAAAAAGAACACAGCAGGAGCCATCACGCTAACAGACTTCAAACTATACTACAAAGCTACAGTAATCAAAACAGCATGGTACTGGTACCAAAATAGAGATATAGACCAATGGAACAGAACAGAAGCATCGGAGGCAACACAACATATCTACAACCATATTATCTTTGATAAACCAGACAAAAACAGGCAATGGGGAAAGGATTCCCTATTTAATAAAGGGTGTTGGGAAAACTGGCTGGCCATGTGCAGAAAGCAGAAACTGGACCCCTTCCTGACACCTTACACTAAAATTAACTCCAGATGGATTAAAGACTTAAACGTAAGACCTGACACCATAAAAACCCTAGAAGAAAATCTAGGCAAAACCATTCAGGACATAGGAGTAGGCAAGGACTTCATGAACAAAACACCAAAAGCATTGGCAACAAAAGCCAAAATAGACAAATGGGACCTAATCAAACTCCACAGCTTCTGCACGGCAAAAGAAACAGTCACTAAAGTGAGTCGGCAACCATCAGAATGGGAAAAAAATTTTGCAGTTTACACATCTGACAAAGGGCTGATATCCAGAATTTACAAAGAACTCAAACAGATTTACAAGAAAAAGCAAACAAGCCCATTCAAAAATGGGCAAAGGATATGAACAGACACTTTACAAAAGAAGATATACATGAGGCCAACAAACACATGAAAAAATGCTCATCATCACTGGTCATTAGAGAGATGCAAATCAAAACCACATTGAGATACCATCTCATGCCAGTTAGAATGGCGATCATTAAAAAATCCGGAGACAGCAGATGCTGGAGAGGATGTGGAGAAATAGGAACACTCTTACACTGTTGGTGGGAGTGTAAATTAGTTCAACCATTGTGGAAGACAGTGTGGCGATTCCTCAGGGACCTAGAAATAGAAATTCCATTTGACCCAGCAATCCCATTACTGGGTATATATCCAAAGGACTATAAATCGTTCTACTATAAGGACACATGCACACGAATGTTCATTGCAGCACTGTTTACAATATCAAAGAACTGGAACCAACCCAAATGCCCAATGATGATAGACTGGACTGGGAAAATGTGGCACATATACACCATGGAATATTATACAGCAATAAAAAATGATGAGTTTGTGTCCTTTGTAAGGGCATGGATGAATCTGGAGAACATCATTCTCAGCAAACTGACACAAGAACAGTAAAAGAAATACCGCATATACTCACTCATAGGTGGGTGAGAAAAATGAGAACACGTGGACACAGAGAGGCAGTCTACTATACACTGTGGCCTATTGGGGGGAATGGGGGAGGGACAGTGGGGGGCGGCTTGGGAGGGATAGCCTGGGGATGAATGCCAAGTGTGGGTGAAGGGGAGGAAGGCAGCAAAACACACTGCCATACGTGTACCTATGCAACTATCTTTTTTTTTTTCTTTTTTTTTTTTTAATTTTTATTACATTATAGGTTTGGGGGTACATGTGCAGAACGAGCAACATAGTTGCATAGGTACACACATGGCAGTGTGCTTTGCTGCTTTCCTCCCCTTCACCCACACTTGGTATTCATCCCCGGGCTATCCCCCCCAGCCCCCCCTGCTGTCCCTCCCCCATTCCCCCCAACAGTCCCCAGTGTATAGTAGACCGCCTCTCTGTGTCCACGTGTTCTCATTTTTCTCACCCACCTATGAGTGAGTATATGCGGTATTTCTTTTTCTGTTCTTGTGTCAGTTTGCTGAGAATGATGTTCTCCAGATTCATCCATGTCCTTACAAAGGACACAAACTCATCATTTTTGATTGCTGCATAATATTCCATGGTGTATATGTGCCACATTTTCCCAGTCCAGTCTATCATCGTTGGGCATTTGGGTTGGTTCCAGGTCTTTGCTACTGTAAACAGTGCTGCAATGGACATTCGTGTGCATGTGTCCTTATAGTAGAACGATTTATAGTCCTTTGGATAGATACCCAGTAAGGGGATTGCTGGGTCAAATGGAATTTCTATTTCTAGGTCCCGGAGGAATCGCCACACTGTCTTCCATAATGGTTGAACTAATTTACACTCCCACCATCAGTGTAAGAGTGTTCCTATTTCTCCACATCCTCTCCAGCATCTGCTGTCTCCAGATTTTTTAATGATCGCCATTCTAACTGGCATGAGATGGTATGTCAATGTGGTTTTGATTTGCATCTCTCTAATGACCAATGACTATGAGCACTTTTTCATATGTTTGCTGGCCTCATCTATGTCTGCTTTCGTAAAGCTTCTGTTCATATCCTTTGCCCATTTTTGAATGGGCTTGTTTGTTTTTTTCCTGTAAATCTGTTTGAGTTCTTTGTAAATTCTGGATATCAGCCCTTTGTCAGATGCGTAAACTGCAAAGATTTTTTCCCATTCTGATGGTTGCCGATTCACTCTAGTGACTGTTTGTTTTGCTGTGCAGAAGCTGTGAAGTTTCATTAGGTCCCATTTGTCTATTTTGGCTTTTGTTGCCAATGCTTTTGGTGTTTTGTTCATGAAGTCCTTGCCTACTCCTATGTCCTGAATGGTTTTACCTAGATTTTCGTCTAGGGTTTTTACGGTGTCAGGTCTTACATTTAAGTCTTTAATCCATCTGGAGTTAATTTTAGTGTAAGGTGTCAGGAAGGGGTCCGGTTTCTGCTTTCTGCACATGGCTAGCCAGTTTTCCCAATACCATTTATTAAATAGGGAATCCTTTCCCCATTGCCTGTTTTTGTCTGGTTTATCAAAGATAATATGGTTTTAGATGTGTTGTGTTGCCTCCGATGCCTCTGTTCTGTTCCATTGGTCTATATCTCTGTTTTGGTACCAGTACCATGCTGTTTTGATTACTGTAGCCTTGTAGTATAGTTTGAAGTCTGGTAGCGTGATGCCTCCCGCTGTGTTCTTTTTGCTTAGAATTGACTTGGCTATGCGGGCTCTTTTTTGGTTCCATATGAAATTCATGGTGGTTTTTTCCAGTTCTGTGAAGAAATTCAATGGTAGTTTGATGGGGATAGCATTGATTGTGTAAATTACTTTGGGCAGTATAGCCATTTTCACGATATTGATTCTTCCTAACTATGAACATGGAATGTTTCTCTATCTGTTTGTGTCCTCTCTTATTTCGTTGAGCAGTTGTTTGTAGTTTTCCTTAAAGAGGTCCCTTACATTCCTAGTGAGTTGTATTCCTAGGTATTTTATTTTCTTTGTAGCAATTGTGAATGGCAGTTCGTTCTTGATTTGGTTCTCTTTAAGTCTGTTATTGGTGTAGAGGAATGCTTGTGATTTTTGAACATTGATTTTATATCCTGAGACTTTGCTGAAGTTGCTTATCAGTTGCAGGAGCTTTTGGGCTGAGGTGATGGGGTCTTCTAGGTATACGATCATGTCGTCTGCAAATAGAGACAATTTGGCTTCCACCTTTCCTATTTGAATACCCTTTATTTCTTTTTCTTGCCTGATTGCTCTGGCTAGAACTTCCAGTACTATATTGAATAGAAGTGGTGAGAGAGGGCATCCTTGTCTATTGCCAGATTTCAAAGGGAATGCTTCCAGTTTTTGCCCATTAAGTATGATATTGGCTGTTGGTTTGTCATAAATAGCTTTTATTACTTTGAGATATGTTCCATCAATACCAAGTTTATTGAGGGTTTTTAGCATAAAGGGCTGTTGAATTTTGTCAAATGCCTTCTCTGCATCAATTGAGATAATCATGTGGTTTTTGTTTTTGCTTCTGTTTATGTGGTGAATTACATTTATAGATTTGCGTATGTTGAACCAGCCTTGCATCTCCGGGATGAATCCTACTTGATCATGATGGATAAGTTTTTTAATGTGCTGCTGCAATCAGTTTGCCAGTATTTTATTGAAGATTTTTGCATCTATGTTCATCATGGATATTGGCCTGAAGTTTTCTTTTCTTGTTGAGTCTCTGCCGGGTTTTGGTATCAGGATGATGTTGGTCTCATAAAATGATTTGGGAAGGGTTACCTCTTTTGTATTATTTGGAATAGTTTCAGAAGGAATGGTACCAGATCCTCTTTGTGTGTCTGGTAGATTTCGGCTGTGAACCCATCTGGACCTGGGCTTTTTTGTGTGTGGTAGGCTCTTAATTGCTGCCTCAACTTCAGACCTTGTTATTGGTCTATTCATAGTTTCGGCTTCCTCCTGGTTTAGGCTTGGGAGGACACAGGCGTCCAGGAATTTTTCCATTTCTTCCTGATTTACTGGTTTATGTGCATAGAGTTGTTTATAGTATTCTCTGATGATGGTTTGAATTTCTGTGGAATCTCTGGTGATTTCCGCTTTATCATTTCTAATTGCATCTATTTGGTTGTTCTCTCTCTTCTTTTTTATCAGTCTGGCTAGTGGTCTGTCTATTTTGTTGATCATTTCAAAAAACCAGCTCTTAGATTTATTGTTTTTTTGAAGGGTTTTCTTGTCTCTATCTCCCTCAGTTCTGCTCTGATCTTAGTTATTTCTTGTCTTTGGCTAGGTTTTGAGCTTTTTTGATCTTGCTCCTCTAGCTCTTTCAATTTTGACGATAGGGTGTCAATTTTGGATCTCTCCACTCTTCTCATGTGGGCACTTATTGCTATATATTTTCCTCTACAGACTGCTTTAAATGTGTCCCAGAGATTCTGGTATGTTGTGTCTTCATTCTCGTTGGTTTCAAAGAACTTCTTTATTTCTGCCTTCATTTCATTGTTTATCCAATCAACATTCAAGAGCCAATTGTTCAGTTTCCATGAAGCTGTGCGGTTCTGAGTTATTTTCTGAATTCTGCGTTCCAACTTGATTGCACTATGGTCTGAGAGACTGTTTGTTATGATTTCAGTTGTTTTACATTTGCTGAGGAGTGCTTTACTTCCAATTATGTGGTCAATTTGGGAGTAGGTGTGATGTGGTGCTGAGAAGAATGTATATTCTGTGGATTTGGGGTGGAGAGTTCTGTAAATGTCTATCAGGTTTGCTTGTTCCAGGTCTGAGTTCAAGTCCTGGATATCCTTGTTAATTTTCTGTCTGGTTGATCTGTCTGCTACTGACAGTGGAGTGTTAAAGTCTCCCACTATTATTGTGTGGGAGTCTAAGTCTCTTTGTAAGCCGTTAAGAACTTGCCTTATATATCTGAGTGCTCCTACATTGCGTCCATATATATTTAGAATCGTTAGCTCTTCTTGTTGTATCGATCCTTTTACCATTATGTAATGACCTTCTTTGTCCCTTTTGATCTTTGTTATTTTAAAGTCTATTTTATCAGAGATGAGAATTGCAACTCCTGCTTTTTTTTTGCTCTCCATTTGCTTGGTAAATCTTCCTCCATCCTTTTATTTTGAGCCTTTGTGTATCTTTGCATTTGAGGTGGGTTTCCTGGATACAGCACACCGATGGGTTTTGATTTTTTATCCAATTAGCCAGTCTGTGTCTTTTGATTGGTGCATTTAGCCCATTTACATTCAGGGTTAATATTGTTTTGTGTGAATTTGATACTGCCATTTTGATGCTAGATGGCTGTTTTTCCCGTTGGTTCATGTACATTCTTCATTTTGTTGATGGTCTTTAGCATTTGGTATGCTTTTAGGATGGCTGGAACTGGTTGTTTCTTTCTATGTGTAGTGCCTCTTTCAGGAGCTCTTGTAAAGCAGGCCTAGTGGTGACAAAATCTCTGAGTACTTGCTTGTTCATGAAGGATTTTATTTTTCCTTCACTTATGAAGCTCAGTTTGGCTGGATATGAAATTCTGGGTTGAAAGCTCTTTTCTTTAAGGATGTTGAATATTGGCCCCCACTCTCTTCTGGCTTGTAGAGTCTCTGCCGAGAGATCTGCTGTGAGTCTGATGGGCTTCCCTTTGTGGGTGACCTGACCTTTCTCTCTGGCTGCCCTTAGTATTTTCTCCTTTGTTTCAACCCTGGTGAATCTGACGATTATGTGCCTTGGGGTTGCTCTTCTTGCAGAGTATCTTTGTGGTGTTCTCTGTATTTCCTGGAGTTGAGTATTGACCTGTCTTGCTAGGTTGGGGAAATTTTCCTGGATAATATCCTGAAGAGTGTTTTCCAGCTTGGATTCATTCTCTTCGTCACATTCTGGTACACCTATCAAACGTAGGTTGGGTCTCTTCACATAGTCCCACATTTCTTGGAGATTTTGTTCATTCCTTTTTGTGCTTTTTTCTTTAATCTTGGTTTCTCGTTTTATTTCCTTGAGTTGATCTTCAACTTCTGATATTCTTTCTTCTGCTTGGTCAATTCGGCTGTTGAAACTTGTGCATGCTTCGCGAAGTTCTCGTGTTGTGTTTTTCAGCTCCTTCAATTCATTCATATTCCTCTCTAAGTTGTCCATTCTCGTTATCAATTCCTCGAATCTTTTTTCAAGGTTCTTAGTTTCTTTGCACTGGTTTAGAACATGTTCCTTTAGCTCACTGAAGTTTCTCATTATCCACTTTCTGAAGTCTGATTCCGTCATTTCCTCACATTCATTCTCCGTCCAGCTTTGTTCCCTTGCTGGTGAGGAGTTTTGGTCCTTTTTTGGAGGTGAGGTGTTTTGGTTTCGTGTGCTTTCCTCCTTTTTGCGCTGGTTTCTTCCCATCTTTATGGATTTATCCGCCTGTCGTCTTAGTAGTGGCTGATTTTTCAATTGGGTCTCTGTGTGGACACTGAGATTGTTGATGATGAAGTATTTCTGTTACTTAGTTTTCCCTCTAATGATCTATCCTCTCTGCTGTATGAGTGCTGAGGTCCACTCCAGGCCCTGCTTGTCTGGGGTATACCTGCAGCAGCTGCAGAACAGTGAGGGATGATATCAGTTTCTTTTTCTGCTGCCCTTGTTCCAGAATGATGCCAGCCAAATGTCAGTCTGATTAGTCCTTTTCTGGGGTGACTCCTTGGATATACAGGGGTCAGGGAGCTGCTTGAGGAGACAGTCTGTGCTTTATAGCAGCTCCAGTGCTGAGCTGTGAGCCCCGTTGTTCATTCAGGGTTGTTGGGAGGTTATGTCTGCTGCAATAGAACTCATAAAACACCACTCTTTTTTTTTTTTCACCCTTAGATGCTCTGTCTCAGGGAGTTGGGGCTTTCTTTATGAGTATCTGTTGCACTGTCCTGCCCCACTAGGTGGCAGTCTATTCACTATTTGCCTGCCGGGGCTCTGACCTGCTAACGCATGTCCACCCTGTTGCGTCCTGGCGGACTCTCTCTGTTATGGCAGGTTGCCTCGGCAACGGCAGGCTGCGTCAGTCCTGGGCGGTACTTAAGTGGGGGTGCACTTCGTCAGGAATGGTGGACGCCCCTCCCTGACCGGGCTGCACTGTCCTAAATGCCAGCAACAAAACTCTCAGCCCCAAGCACCTCCAGTCGCCGCCCTGCTTGTCCCCGTGAGCGTGGGACCCGCCGAGCCCGATCACCCAGCTCCCTGCCTCAGAGTCCGTCCTCTCTCTCTCTCTCTCTCTCTCTTCCTCTCCCCAAGCTGAAAGGTCGACTCTCTCACTGGCGCACCAGGAGCCTGCCGATAGGGCACTGGGATCCATGTGATCTCCCATGCCGCTGCCCACTACCCCGGCTCAGATCACGCTTTTCAGGAAACTCCTGGTCTGGCTCATTGTCCAAGTCCCGTTCAATCAGATGGACATGCCAATCTGCCCTTCCAAATCTCAGATTGCCGGTTTAACAGGGCACCCAGACCAGTGAGTTCCGCGCCGGGTCCCGCTGCGGCGCCGGCCGAAGAGGCGGCGGAAGCCGGTTGCGTTAGCTGGCTGCTAGCGTCCCATGTCTCTCCCACACCTGGGACTTTCAACGCTCTGTGGGCATAAAAGGAACATCCTAGAATGCGGCTAGGACTCACCCTCTGCACCTTCACTAAGAGCTGCAATCCTGAGTCACCTCTATGATGCCATCTTGCCTCCTCCCCCCCATGCAGCTATCTTGCACGTTCTGCACATGTACCCCAAAACCTATAATGCAATAAAAATTTAAAAAAAAAAAGAAAATATGTTTTCTAATGGGACATTTCTGAGAAAACCTCCAATGATAAAAATTCTTATTTTACTAGAGAAGTTTTAAAACTGTTAAGTAAGTTATCACAGATACAATAGAACTAAGCAAATCTAATCGAATTGATTGGATTGCTGTTCCAATTTCAGATTAATGACAATCAGATCCACTTAGAGTAAAAAAAAAAAAGTCATTGGAAGGCCTATGCACCTATTAATAGAACTGCATGTATCTTTGGGTACCAAAATCTGATATGACTAAATGCAGCAAGCCTTTAATGCATTATGCCGAAGCTCATTTTTACCAGGTAAAAAAAATCTGTTGCTGATCCACTGACTGAGGACAATTAAACATTTTATTGTCTAGAAACCACCAATTGATCCTTCCCTTGCCATACACCCTGAAGCAAGGCTTGAACAAGGACCTTGAACCTTGGATTTATAATTTCTCAACTCAGAAGCATGCCTCCAAACTTTTGGAATTTTATAGCCATTGGAGAACTTAAGGCAAAGCCAACCAGGAAAGTTTCCCCTCAAAAGCAAATGGTAATCTTGACGTGGACAGCTTTTTTCACTAGATAGAAGATCAAGATATCTCTGCTTCTATGACACTGCTAGCTTACAGTTATTTTCTTCCTTATGGCTCTATAAAAATAGAAATAGAAAAGGGTTATCTTGTGTTAATTCAGGGGGTACTTGTAGATTTAGAGCATTTTGCAGCCAACCTTATACATGGATAAACTTATGTTTTGATAAATAAAAGATGAAGAAAAAAATGTGAAGGAGAAATTTTAATGGGATATTCATTGTCTCATAATATAAGAAACAGAACATTGGCCCACTGTTCTTAAACTACTTTATAAAGTAAGGAGAATATTTTAAACAGCATTGCCAGAAGGCTTTGACTCTTCTGAGTGTGCATGACTTGTTAGGTCTCTTTTCTCATGGTTTAGAGTAAATTAGACAATAATTAGAAATTTATTTCCCATATTAGGCTCTATAGCAGATTCTACAGTAAAGGCTATGGATACAAAATGAGTTTAAATTCGCTCTCTTTTTTTTTTTTTTTTTTTGAGACTGAATCTCACTCTGTCACCAAGACTGGAGTGCAATGGTGTGATCCTGGCTCACTGCAAACTCTGTTTCCTGGGTTCAAGCAATTTTCCTGCCTCAGCCTCCCCAATAGCTGGGATTACAGGCACCTGCCACCATGCCTGGCTAAGTTTTTTGTATTTTTAGTAAAGAAGGGGTTTTTCCATGTTGGCCAGGCTGGTCTCGAACTTCTGACCTCATGATCTGCCCATCTTGGCCTCCCAGAATGCTGGGATTACAGGTATGATCCACTGCACCCAGCAAATTTAAATTCTCTTATTAAAATTGTGCTAAATAATTTAATTTCTTTAGATTATTTATTGGATAAAGAAAAGTATCTGTTTAGTTGCTAACACTTTTTGTAATATATCAGGTATTACAGATATTCTGTTGTAGATTAATGAACAGGCTGCTTGATTAAAATGAACAAACCATTTATCCAGGTAATTATTGTGATCTATTTTATTTTAGTTGGTTTGGTTCATGGAGGCCCTGGTTAAAAAGTATACTGCAACCAGGCCTGGTGGCTAAGGCCTGTAACCCCAGTCTCCCAGTCTGGGAGCCTGAGGCAGGCAGATCACTTGAGGTCAGGAGTTTGAGACCAGCCTGGCCAACATGATGAAACTACGTCTCTACTAAAAATACAAAAATAGGTTAGCGGGGCTTGGTGGCGTGCACCTGTAATCACAGCTACTGGGGAGGCTAAGGCAGGAGAAGCACTTGCACCCAGAAGGCAGAGGTTGCAGTGACCCAAGATTGCACCACTGCACTCCAACCTGGGGAAGAGAGGAAAACTGTGTCTTCTAAAGAAAGTAAAATAAAAGCATACTCCAAACTCTTGGTATTATCTTCCTGATAGTGAAAATAATGGTCTTGCTGGTTCAATAGATTCTCTCAAAAGTTATAAATGTTTGCAGACAGCAATCTCTAGAATTTCAAATTCTTCTTCTTTAACTGAAATGACAAAACTCAAAGACTGTAAAGACACCATAACTGTAAATGACATGATAAGTATAGAAACAAGAAATAATAATAACTGTGATTGGCACTAGTGATTTGAGTTTTGGTTACACTTTTATCTAAGTTAGTACTTAACTAAAAATAGGATATTTATTTTTGAGACAGAGTCTCAATCTATCTCCCTGGCTGGAGTTCAGTGGTGTGACTTCTGCTCATCACAACCTCTGCCTCCCAGGTTCAAGAGATTCTCCTGTCTCAGCCTTTGAAGTCACTGGAATTACAGGCATGCACCACTACACAAGGATAAGTTTTGTATATTTACTAGAGACGAGATTTCACCATGTTGGCCAGGTGGGTCTAGAACTCCTGACCTCAAGTGATCTGCACCGCTAAGCCTCCCAAAGTGCTGGAATTACAGGCATGAGTCACCGCACCTGGCCAATAGAATACTTTTTTTATTTTTATTTTTGAAGATGGGGTTTCGTCATAATGGTCAGGCTGGTCTCCAACTTCTGACCTCAGGTGATCCACCTGCTTCAGCCTCCCAAAGTGCTGGGATTACAGGTGTGAGCCACATCACCCAGCTAGAATAATTTTTTTTGGTAGGTCACTCAAAATTGTTTATTCACAGGGACAGTTAAAAAGGCTCAGTTCCAGGGGACAAATGTGTCACAAAGTCCTTGCTTACAAACTCCTAACTGAAGCTGCCTTGGGAAAAATCTACTCCCTCAGCATGATGGGCAGTTCCATGTGACTACACTGGAGGTGCTTATTTTTAACTTCAGTGTCTCTTGTAGCCAATGGCAGGCTGATGTTTCATCTTCCTCAGCAACCCTGAATCGTAACAGCCTTTAAGCTGTATGTTGCATGTCCCTCCTGATCTTTGTGAATTTACTGAAAGATGTGACTCTGAAGGCAAAATGAAGCCCACACCAATGACTATGTAACTCAGAGGCTGGCAGTCATGACTATTTAACTGTTCTTAGTTCTTTAAGACCTCAATTATGTAAACCAAGATACTTTCTGATTTTCAAGCCCTCCTAACCAAAATAATAATGATGATGGCTGATTCCTTTAGGCCCTGGGGCTGCTAATTTTTCCAACTTCCTGCTATCCTCCCCTCCCCACCACCAATCTCTAGGGTTCTCTAGTTTGCTCCTAGTTTTCAGAATTTCCAGAGTTTGAAAACTAAGACTCCCAGAAACATGACTGCCTTCACGGAACACCCAGATAAAGGAGTACTGACTGAAATAAACATTATAGGCTACACCCCAGCAGCTGGGGCAATGGATCTATGTAAGTGGAGCTACAAATTCAAGTCCCAAGTTTTCCTGCTCCAGCAGGTTGACCTTCAAGGGCTGCATCAGTCTTCAGAAATAGGAGCTGCCAGCCTCAAGCTGTTTGTTGCCTGGGAAGGAAGGTGGGCCACTTTACACAAATGTTAAGGACTGGACACTTTTCTGCTGTTGTTTGTGTAACTGCTTGGCCTGAATTTTTAGCATCTCAGCCTTGGCCTCATCCTTTTTGATGCCATCCCCCAGCTTGTACATGTGACTGGCATTGGCACAGGCCCAGAAATGACCCAGGTCACAGGCTTTCATGGAACATTTACATTCCAGGTCCATGTCCTTGGGAAAGCCAGGGGCACCCTGCAGGAACATGGCACTGAGGTTGAAGCAGCTGGAGGCATAACCAGCATCACAGGCCCTTATGTAGTAGTCCCTGGCCTTCCCCAGGTCAGGCTGGCCATCCTCATTAACCCGTCTATCATGTGCCAGGCAAGCAACGTTGTGACATGCTGCTAAAGACTTCTTTCTGGGCTTCTCACACACTATCAAAAAGCAACTGGCGGCAGCTTTCAGGTCCTGGGTCAGACCACCTTTTCCAGTCACATAGCAGGCCCCCAGTTTGTAGCAGCTATTGCTGTGCTGGTTGTCTTCACAGTTAAACTTCAACACCTTGGCGACCTCATCAAAATTCGTCGGGATCCCTTCCAAATAGTCCACCAGCCGATAGCAACTGTCCAGATCCTTCTCACGGTAGCAATGGTAGTTGCACTCTACCTCCATGTTCTCCAAAAAGGACTTCACCTCTTCCTCATTCTGGAAATCCACCAAGCCAGCCATGGTTTGTGCTGGCCCAGAGATGGTCATGTGAGCCAGTGGCTAGAATAATTTTTAAACAAAATACTGAAAGCCATTATTTTGAACTGAGCTTGTACGTTAGGCACAATGTACAACAGAGCAGACAAAACAAAACAAAAAGGCCAGGCACAGTGACTCATGCCTGTAATCCCAGCACTTTGGGAGGTCAAGGCAGCCAGATCATAAAGTCAAAAGATCAAGACCATCCTGCCCAACATGATGAATCCCCGACTCTACTAAAAATACAAAAACAAGATGGGTTTGGTGGCATGTGCCTGTAGTCCCAGCTACTCTCTGGAGGCTGAGGCAAAAGAATTGCTTGAGGCGAAGGGTGAAGTCAGCTGACATTGCGCCACTGCACTCCAGCTTAGTGAGAGAGCAAGACATCATCTCAAAAAACAAAAACAGAGTCATTCGTGCTAAATGTGCCTTAATTGAACTGAAAATTTGAGAAAATAGGTAGATTCTAAAAACAACCAGGTTTTTTCCTTTGGTAAACAGCAGATTTTAACACAGAAAGGTCTTTACTGCTTTAATTTTTATTTTTTAAAAAATAACCTGAAGTTCTTTCATCTGTTTTACAAAACCCACAGTTCTGCTGTTTCCCAGTGGAATTTGAGATGGAACAAGTACATTTATCCTAGTTATAGTCTGATATCGATGTCTAAAATTTTGGTCTATGTCAGACATGACCTATGTCAGATACTTTAGGATGATGGAAATAGAAAAATTGTTAAATTAAGTTTAGCCTAAGCTACCTCGTTTTAAGTTTAATTGCTGTTAGTATTTTTTGTACACGGTAAACTGAAACCTAAATGGATGTGTAAACAGATTACAAACATTCTTGTTCTAATCATTTTTTTGCCAATCAAATGAATTCAACTATTCAAACTATATTCAAATAAAAAAAAAACTCTGAGCTGTCATCAATGTGGTTGTTTCTGTGCTTCATCCCAGTTTCTGTATGTCACTTCCCTTTTTCTGTCCATATATCTACCAACATGTGGCCATACTGGAGTCTCTTTGAGCCTACTCTGGATTCAAAAGCTTGTAGATTGGGTAATTACTCTTTGCTAAATTAAACTCTGTTAAATTTAATTTCTCGAACTTTCTTTTTTATTGCATTTTAGGTTTGGGGGTACATGTGCAGAACGTGCAAGATAGTTGCATAGGTACACACATGGCAGTGTATTTTGCTGCCTTCCTCCCCTTCACCCACATTTGGCATTTCTCCCCAGGCTATCCCTCCCCAGCCCTCCCCCGCCATCCCTCCCCTATTCCCCCCAATAGACCCCAGTGTGTAGTACCCCCTTCCCTGTGTCTATGTGTTCTCATTTTTCCTCACCCGCCTATGAGTGAGAATATGTGATATTTCATTTTCTGTTCTTGTGTCAGTTTGCTGAGAATGATGTTCTCCAGATTCATCCATGTCCTTACAAAGGACAAAACCTCATCAGTTTTGATTGCTGCATAATATTCCATGGTGTATATGTGCCACATTTCCCCAGTCCAGTCTATCATCATTGGGCATTTGGGTTGGTTCCAGTTCTTTGCTATTGTAAACAGTGCTGCAATGAACATTCGTGTGCATGTGTCCTTATAGTAGAATGATTTATATTCCTTTGGATATATACCCAGTAATGGGATTGCTGGGTTAAATGGAATTTCTATTTCTAGGTCCTTGAGGAATCCCCATGCTGTCTT
>CM063170.1:213242501-213279421 GCA_031835075.1 Saguinus oedipus
ACAGTAACAACAAAAATTAGCCAAGCATGGTGGTAGGTGAATTCAGCTACTCAAAAGGCTGAAGCAGGAGAATTGCTTGCACCTGGGAGGCTGAGATTGCAGTTAGCAGAGATTGCGCCCCTGCACTCCAGCCTGGGTGACAGAGCAAGACTCCATCTCAGAAAAACAAAAACACAAACAAACAACAACAACAAACAAACAAAAAGAAAACAGGGAAAAGTACAAAGTATAAGATAATTAAGGATCTCAAAGTTTAGGCAAACAAAAACTTTCATTTACAAGAACTGTAAAGGTGATTAGAAAGAAGGTGGGAGAAGAATGATAAAATGGAGGGGGGCAAATTTAGATTCTGGATCAGAGAATGTTTTACCCTGAAGTCAGCATGTTCTTAAGAGAGACAGAAAATGGTGTTGTATGTTGGCTCAGACAGGGTAGCTCGAAGTTCAGGAGCCCTAAGGAAGGAGAGAAAATTAAGAAAAGTTTGGTTAAGAAATATTTAGTTTTGGGGCCGGGTGTGGTGACTTACATCTATAATCCCTGCACTTTGGGAGACTGAGGCAGGTAGATCACGAGGCAAAGAGATTGAGACCATCCTGTCTTATATGGTGAAACCCCGTCTCTACTGAAAATACAAAAATTAGCTGGGTGTGGTGGTGCACACCTGTAGCCCCAACTACTCGGGAGGCTTAGCAGGGAGAATCACTTAAACCTGGGAGGCAGTGGTTGCAGTGAGTTGAGATTGCACCACTGCACTCCAGCCTGGGCAACAAAAAAAAAAAAAAAAAAAAAAAAAAAGTATTTGGTTTTGACCACTGAAGACAAATTATTCAGGTGATGTTTTGGAAAACAGAAATTTTTAGGGTCAGTATCTGTCTGTGTGATAAGAAAATAGAGTATGTCTAAGACATAATGAGAAGTGTTTCTTTCCATTAAGCTCTTCCTGGAGAATTCAAGGGATGGAGAATCTTACTAATCACAGCTATGTAACAGAATTTTATCTATGTGCTCTATCTTTTTTCACCTTTTTCCTTTGTCCTATTCATCTCTTGCATTTGACTGTTTCTGGGTTGTATGTTTTATAATGAACTGTCCCACCAGCCCACTTTCTGTTTCTATGAGTGTGACTACTTAAGATAGTTCATATAACTGGAGTTCAATAGTATCCATCATTTTGTTACCAGCACATTTCAACAGGCATGATATTCTCATAGTTTATCTTAGAATGTTATGAGACTTCTAAAAGCCGAGTAATATTTTTTTGTCTGTGTATGCCACATTTTTTGATATGTTCATTAATCAAGAAACATCTTGGCAACAAAAGCCAAAATAGAAAAATGGGACCTAATCAAACTCCACAGCTTCTGCACAGCAAAAAAGAAAAAACAGTCATTAGGGTGAATCGGCAACCAACAGAATGGGAAAAAATTTTTGCAATCTACCCATCTGACAAACGGCTTATCAGCCGTTCTAACAAAAGAAGACATACATGAGGCCAACAAACATATGAAAAAATGCTCATCATCACTGGTAATTAGAGAAATGCAAATCAAAACCACATTGAGATACCACCTCACGCCAGTTACAATGGCGATCATTAAAAAATCTGGAGACAGCAGATGCTGGAGAGGATGTGGAGAAATAGGAACACTTTTACACTGTTGGTGGGAGTGTATATTAGTTCAACCATTGTGGAAGACAGTGTGGTGATTCCTCAAGGACCTAGAAATAGAAATTCCATTTGACCCAGCAATCCCATTACTGGATATATACCCAAAGGATTATAAATCATTCTACTGCAAGGACACATGCACACGAACGTTCATTGCTGCACTGTTTACAATAGCAAAGACCTGGAACCAACCCAAATGCCCATCGATGATAGACTGGACAGGGAAAATGTGACACATATACACCATGGAGTACTACACAGTCACAAAAAACGATGAGTTTGTGTCCTTTGCAGGGACATGAATGAAGCTGGAAACCATCATTCTCAGCAAACTGACACAAGAACAGAAAATGAAATACTGCATGTTCTCACTCATAGGTGGGAGTTGAACAATGAGAACACATGGACATAGGGAGGGGAGCATCACACACTGGGATATGCCAGGGGGGACGTAGGGGAGGGACAGTGGAGAGTGGGGAGTTGGGGAGAGATAGCCTGGGGAGAAATGCCAGATACAAGTGATCGGGTGGAAGGCAGCACATCACACTGCATGTGTGTACCTAGGCAACAATCTTGCATGTTCTTCACATGTACCCCAAAACCTAAAATGCAATAAAAAAAATTTAAGTAGAAAAAGAAAATAAGAGTAATAAATAATAGCCTCCCCCTCACCAAAAAAAAAAGAAAAAAAAAGAAAAAAAAAGAAAGAAACATTTCGGTTGGTTCAGCCATCTGGCTTTTGTGAATATTGCTACAACAAATATTTATGTTCGAATTTGTTTTCTGGGTTCTGCATTGTATAATTTGGAGATAGATTCATAAATGGAATTGCTGTATTATGTGATAATTTTATTTTTAAGTATTCAACAAACAATATTTTTCATGATAGCTGCATGCTTTTTTTCTATTAACAATTTACATAGGTTTTAATTTATTTACATCATCAATAAATTTTGTGTTGCTAAAAAGTACAGACTTTTAGTTTGTGTAAGGTAATTTAGTTTTGCATTGTGATTTTGTTTTGCATTTTTCCACACATAAATAAATTTGTGCAAACTTTCAAATGCTTTTTTCCATTTGTATATATAAAAATATATATAGTGTGTGTGTGTACACACACACACACACACACACACACTATCTCTTGCTCTGTCACCAGGCTGGGGTGCAATGGCTCTATCTTGCCTCACTGCAACCTCTGCCTCCAGGTTCAAGCGATTCTTTCCGCCTCAGCCTCCTGAGTAGTTGGGACTACAGGTGTGTTCCATCATGCTCAGTTAATATTTGTATTTGTTTGTTTGTTTGTTTTTCTTGAGAAGGAGTTTCACTCTTGTTGCCCAGACTACAGTGTAATGGCATTATCTCAACTCACCTCAACCTCCGCCTCCTGGGTTCAAGTGATTCTCCTGCCTAAGCCTCTCAAGTAGCTGGGATTACAAGCATGTACACCATGCCTGGGTATAATATTTGTATTTTCAGTAGAGACAGGGTTTCATCATGTTGGCCAGAATGATCTCCATCTCTTGATCTCATAGATCCACCCCCTAGGCCTCCCAAAGTGCTGGGATTACAGGCGTGAGCCACAGTGCCCAATCTGTATATCTTTTGATGAAAATTCAGTTTCATCATTTGCTCATTTCTGAATCATGTTATGGAATTATTGCTGTCCAGTTCTAGAAGTTGTTTGTGTATTCTCAATATTAACTCAACACATGTGATTTTCAAAATCATCATTCAGTTATTGGGGGGCATTGTCCCTCTAATAAATTGTTTTATTAGATGTGCAAAATACTTGAATTTCAGTGTAGTTAAATTTTTTTGTTCTTCTTTTTGTTGCTCATGCATTCAATGTCATGTCTAAGAAAACAGTCGTAAAAATTTATTAGATATATTTTTTATGGCTAAGTAATTTATTTAAAATTTTTTTGCATATGGTGCAGGAAAATTATCCAGCTTCATTTTTTTCAGTGTAGATATTCAATTTTCAACACCATTTGTTTAAGAGATAATATTTTATTCATTGTGGGCTCACGGCAACCTTGTGAGAGATTATTTGCCTATATAGAGAAGGGTTCATCTCTCACCGCTCTATTCTGTTGCTTCATCTCTTTATCTGTCTTTGTTTCAGTACCACATAGTTTTTGTTACTGTAGCATTTTATTATATTTTGAAACCACATAGTATGTTCTTTCTCATTTATGTTTGGCCATAGTTCATAATAAAATTTAAAAATTTTAAATATTTTAGTTAAAACGTACCTTTAAAATATAACACAAATTATATTAAATTTGTTCACTACTCTGGTTATCATCATCTTGACAAAATCAAATTGTTTTACCTTTGAGCAAAAATATGTTGGAGAATGTGTTTATTTCCTTACTTTTTTTATTTGCCAGTTCTACTTTTGCTTTTTATTTTTAGTTTCATTCAGTTTTGATCAGAAAACATACAGTGAGGTCGGGCACGGTGGCTCTCTGCACTTTGGGAGGTGGAGGCAGCTGGATCACCTAAGGTCAAGAGTTTGAGACCAGCCTGACCAACATGGAGAAACCCCATCTCTGCTAAAAATACAAAATTAGCCAGGTATGGTGGCATACACCTGTAATCCCGGATGCTCAGAAGGCTGAGGGAGAAGAATCACTTGAACAAAGAGAGATGTTGCAGTGAGCTGATATCATGCCATTGCACTCCAGCCTTGGCAACAAGAGGGAAACTCCATCTCAAAAAAAAAAAAGGTAAAGAAAACATGCACTGTATAATTTTGCTTTTCTTAAATTTATTTTTGTTTGTTTTATTTCAAGACAGGGTCTTAGAGCAGTGACACAGTTTTGTCTCACTGCTGCCTTAAGCTTGTGGCCTCAAGTGATCCTTTCATCTTAGCTTCCTGAGTAGCTGGCACTACAGACTTGCCCCACCATGCCCAGCTAAGCTTTAGTTATTTGTGTAGACAAGATCTCAATATGATGGACAGGCTTGTATCAAACTCCATACTCTAAACGAATCTGTGACCTTCACCATCTGAAGAGTCGAATAAACAGGTGTAAACCACTGCACCTGACTGGTCTTTTAAACATAATACTACTTGCTTTGTATTCCAACAGAATACACCAGGTGCAAATAATAGTATTATATACTGTTTTGCTTTTGACTGGACAATTCTGTACATGTCTTTATAGACGACTTGGTTTATGATATGGTGTAGGTGTCTGTGCCCTCCAAATCTCATGTTGAAATTTGATCTCCGGTGTTAGATATGGGGATGAGAGGTGTTTGAGTCATGGGGACAGATCTCTCATGAATGACTTGGCATTATTACCTTGGTAATTGTAGAGTTCTTACTTTATGAATTCACATGAGTACTGATTGTTAGAAGAACCAGGATTCTCTAATTCACACTTGCTTCATCTCTCACCATGTGATACGTCTGGTTTTTCCTTTCCTTCCACTATGATTGTAAGCTTCCTGATATGCTCACCAGAAGCAGATGCTGGCATATATGTCTTGTACAGTCCACTGAAGTCTAATCCAAATCAATCTTTTTCTTTATAAAATACCCCATCTCAGATTTTTAAAATAACAGTGCAAAATGAATTTCTACAGTCCATAATGTTATTAAGGTTTTGTATTTTTCTTGATCTTTTATCTTAATTTTATTGTTCATTACTGAAAGTGAGATCCTGATGTCTACAATTTTATGTTGCTATGTTTTTTCTTTATTTATTTCCATTAATATTTGCTTTACATATTTTGGAGCCCTGATATTATATATGCATATACATATAGATTTATATAATAGTTACAGATTCCTAGTGAACAGGCTCATTTTCACAGTATATAATATCAATCTTTGTCTTGTGCTAGTAGTTGACTCATATGTGTGTGTGCATCTATAGAGCTCTTTCCTTGTTCTGCATTGGGGATTTCATAAAACATCTTAATTAACTTCAGTTGCATACAAACGTTTATTCTCATTATATCTATCTTCAACTTCTTATTGATGTTGCTTACTGTACCTTTTAATGTGGTATATTTATTAACATATGTTTATGAATATTTTTATGTTTTATTTTTTGAGACATTGCCTCACTCTGTTGCCCAGACTGGAGTACAATGGTTTGATCTCCACTCACTGCAACCTTTGCCCTGTGGGTTTAAGCGATTCTCCTGCCTCAGCCTCCTGAGCAGCTGGGACCCCAGGCAATCATGCCCACCACTACGTTGGGCTAATTTTTGTATTTTTGTAGAGATGGGGTTTCACCATGTTGGCCAGGTTGGTCTCAAACTTCTGACCTCAGGCAATCCACCGACCTTCACCTCCCAGTGTCCTGGGATTACAGATGTGAGTTACTGAGCCTGGCTCATTTATGCTTTTATCTTTCCATTTTTTTCTTTTTCTTTTTCTTTTTTCTTTCTATCTATCTTTTTTTTTTTTTTTTTTTTTTTTGAGAAGGAGCCTTACTCTGTTGCCCACGATGAAGCGCAGTGGCACAACATTGGCTCTCTGCAACCTCTGCCTCCTGGGTTCAAGCAGTTCTTCTGTCTCAGCCTCCCAAGTAGCTGGGATTAGAAGCACACTCTACCACACCTGGCTAATTGTTCTGTATTTTTAGTAGAGATGGCATTTTATCATGTTGGCCAGGCTGATTTTAGTTTTAAACTCCTGACCTCAGATAATCTTTGAAATCCCAAATTAAAGCAACTTCCTTTCTTTTCTACTAGCCTGTGGTCCCAACTTTAATGAATACCCTTCCCCTGGTGAAGAAAAGAGAAGGGGCTTTTGAGATGGTTTCACCTCCCAGTGTCAAGCAAGTTTCCCCACCCTAAGCAAGTACCATCACTGGGGTCTCATCTCGCCTCATCTCTGGCGCTCTGCTGGGACCTCCTGAAATGGAGCAGGGTCTAGATCCAACCAGTGGCCTGGTGACTGCCTCCCTATCCAGGCAAGCCCCCAACCCCTTGAAGTCTCAGCTTTGTGCCAGCCCAAAACTCTTTGGGAAAGAAAGAAATTCTGTAGATGAAAGTGACATTGCTGCATCTCTTATTGCTGATTAATAAGGGAAAACTTGGTGCTGTCCGTGTAATGAGCCCTTGATGGGTACCGGGGTCTCCAACTCAGCCAGGAATCAAGAAAGAAGAGAGACATGGGGACATTTGATAGACATAAGTGAAAAAGACACACAAG
This sequence comes from Saguinus oedipus, assembly GCA_031835075.1. NCBI lineage: Eukaryota > Metazoa > Chordata > Mammalia > Primates > Cebidae > Saguinus > Saguinus oedipus. The sequence goes on from CM063170.1 coordinate 213,249,353, forward strand.
AAATAGAAAAGAGGGGGTTCGACCCGGGGTGAAGAAAGAGGCAAGAAACCCAGAAAGAGACAGGCAGAAAAGGCAGACATATGAGAGACAAAGACAAAAAACAAAGAAACAGAAAAGGGGCAGAGGAGGGGCAGAAATCAGAGGGGCGGAGTAGCCAGGCAGGGGAAACAAAAGAGAGCTCTGAATTACAAGCACCTGGGAGGCTTTCTGCTGACCTCCTTCTCTGCGCTGAGCCCTCAAGACCTGAAGGCCAGCAGAGCCTTAGGGTAGTGCTGCTCTGAGTGTGGGAAAGGCTCCAACAAGGCCTTGGAGCTCAATCTCATGAGGTTCTTTTTTGACTCCCACCAGCCCTGCTTTAGTTCTGACCAGGGTCCTCTTCTTCCCAGACAATGTTCAATCTCACCATGCCTGCAGGGAGCACTGGAAAGAGAGGTGGGTAAAGTTGGGCCCCAGGACAGGGTTGGGTGGAGGTCAGTCCACGGCCAGCCATCCCAAGGAGAGTAGGAACACACACTGGTCCTGGTGTCCACAGAGTCCACACATGCTCTGCACCTTGCAGCTCCAGTGTCTGGAATTGCAACAGGAAGTGGAGAGGATCCCACCACACTCCAGGGCTCAAGATTGGAGCTGAGAGACCATGAGGACCGGAAGTTTTCATCTCCTCTCTTGTCTCTGGAGAATAAACACCGCCCCCCTCCCACACCTGTGCCCTGCCCTCGCCAGGCCACCTTATTGTGTGGGTTAGTTCTGCCACAGTGGAAAGGAGCTCCCCAGTTTCAGATTTTGCAAAGGGTGACAGATCAGGCCACTGGCTCTTCCCAAGGGCAGGAGACTTACTGTAGCGAAGGTTCTGAGCGCCAGGCTCCCCTTGCCTTTGCGCCTTAAACATTCCCTGCAGCCCGCCTTCTCCACTTGTGTGCATTGCCATGCCTGGAGGCCCTTGCAAACGCCAAGGCTGTTTCTCTCTACCCCGTGCCTCATCCTTACCCTCTGCTTACCGTGCAATGGTTTGAGCCTGAATCATCTCCCCAGGGTCTAGTCAGTGCTAGGAGCCCTGTGTTCTAACTATATGGGTTTATTTAGTGCATGTCCATGCCACCGATGCCCATTGGCTTCTGTCTTGGAGCTGGTGGTGCACGAGGACCAAGGAGAGATACCTGCTAGCTCTGACCATTCCTGCAGGTGATGCCTCATTAGGGCTGCTGTGTGGTGGGTTCTCCACTTGTGTCCACCTGGCAACCCTGCAAACTGATCGTGAATCCATTTGCCCCCTGGACCGTGGATGCTCTGCCTTGAGTCAGCCTCATGCCACCAGCTGGCCTACCTGGTTGATCTTGCAGAGGTCTGCTCACATACTGGTGCTGTCACAGACCTCTTCAAACTTGAGCACCTCTTAACATTCGTGTGGGATTTCTTGAAGCTGGGGTAGAAGACGATGCGCAGCACTGTGATGCAGTTGGCCTTGCTGATGGCGTCGCTGCCCTCGCATCCGCAGCCGCTGAGGGTCCGGCTTCCCTGACTTACCCTTCTTTTATTTTTATTTTATTTTAAATTTTTATTGCATTATAGGTTTTGGGGTACATGTACAGAACGTGCAAGATAGTTGCATAGGTACACACATGGCAGTGTGTTTTGCTGCCTTCCTCCCCTTCACCCACACTTGGCATTTCTCCCCAGGCTATCCCTCCCCAGGCCCCCCCGCTGTCCCTCCCCAACCCTCCCCCCCGCTGTCCCTCCCCCATTACCCCCAATAGACCCCAGTGTGTAGTAGAACCCCTCCCTGTGTCCATGTGTTCTCATTTTTCTCATCCGCCTATGAGTGAGAATATGCGGTATTTCCTTTTCTGTTCTTGTGTCAGCTTGCTGAGAATGATGTTCTCCAGATTCATCCATGCCCTTACAAAGGACACAAACTCATCATTTTTGATTGCTGCATAATATTCCATGGTGTATATGTGCCACATTTTCCCTGTCCAGTCTATCATCGATGGGCATTTGGGTTGGTTCCAGGTCTTTGCTATTGCAAACAGTGCTGCAATGAACATTCGTGTGCATGTGTCCTTATAGTAGAAAGATTTATAGTCCTTTGGATATATACCCAGTAATGGGATTGCTGGGTCAAATGGAATTTCTATTTCTAGGTCCTTGAGGAATCACCACACTGTCTTCCACAATGGTTGAACTAATTTCCACTCCCACCAACAGTGTAAGAGTGTTCCTCTTTCTCCACATCCTCTCCAGCATCTGCTGTCTCCAGATTTTTTAATGATCGCCGTTCTAACTGGCGTGAGATGGTATCTCAATGTGGTTTTGATTTGCATCTCTCTAATGACCAGTGATGATGAGCATTTTTTCATGTGTTTGTTGGCCTCATGTATGTCTTCTTTTGTAAAGTGTCTGTTCATATCTTTGCCCATTTTTGAATGGGCTTGTTTTTGTTTTTGTTTTTGTTTTTGTTTTTCTGTAAATCTGTTTGAGTTCTTTGTAAATTCTGGATATCAGCCCTTTGTCAGATGCGTAAACTGCAAAGATTATTTCCCATTCTGATGGTTGCCGATTCACTCTAGTGACCGTTTCTTTTGCCGTACCAAAGCTGTGGAGTTTGATTAGATCCCATTTGTCTATTTTGGCTTTTGTTGCCAATGCTTTTGGTGTTTTGATCATGAAGTCCTTGCCTACTCCTATGTCCTGAATGGTTTTGCCTAGATTTTCTTCTAGGGTTTTTATGGTGCCAGGTCTTATGTTTAGGTCTTTAATCCATCTGGAGTTAATTTTAGTGTAAGGTGTCAGGACTTCCCCTTCTTTATGAGCAGCCCCAAAGGACCGGGAGGACTGGGTCTCTGAAAGGTCAAAGCTGGGGAATCATTTTTGTCGGTGACGGCCCGCCTTCCCCTGTGGGATCCAGCACCAGAGTGGAGGGCAGCAGCGCATTGCTCTGCTTGCTCAGCGCATCTGTCCACCCGCTGGCGACCGGCCCTGCACCAGGTAGGGATCACACAGCACGCGGCAGGTGGCCCGTATCTTCTGGTGCGAAATCCTCGGGTGGAATGAAGGACTGCTGGGGCGCCCAGCCTACTGAGAGCAGCCGCTTCTGCCTTTCTTGCTCTTGAGGTTTCAGAGACCCACCTTCCCCCAGGACGGGCAGGACCTTCGACCCCTTCACACCTCTGCCCCTTTCTCATGGAGCTCCAGGAAGGCTGCTTTTTCCTGGGGCCCTTTTCCTCCACCTTCCTCTGATCCAGCCCCTTATCTCTGCCTCTAGACCAGGGAGAAACGGGGATCCTAAGAAAGTGGGCAACCTCGCATTTTTTCTCCATGCTGACAGGTGCAAATACGTCGCTGGGTCATGGTCCCCTTCTCCAGCCTCCAGGAGGAAGGGTGGATCTCATCCGGCCCCTCAGCTCCTTCTTCCTCATCCCTCAGACTCCTCAGCAGCCCCCTAACTCTTCTTTCCATCAGGCTGTGGGAGGATCTTTCTTTCCTCGGGTTCGGTAGAGTGTATAGGCTGCATAAACTGAAGCGTGCATGCTTCCATTAAAGTATTTGTCACATAATCTAAAGCCCAGCTCATGCTGCTCCACTGCTCCTCCTTCACCCTTTTTTATCCAGCCCACCAGGGAGCACTCTGCCATGGGAGACCTCTGGGTGGCTGCTAAAGATGACACCTGAGCATGGCGTGCTGGCGCTTGCCTGTAATTCCAGCACTTTGGGAGGCCAAGACGAGAGGATTGCTTCATCCCATGAGTTTGAGACCAGTCTGGGCAACATAGTGAGACCCCCTTCTCTACAGAATATGAAAAAATTGGTCAGATGTGGGGATATGTGCCTACAGTCCCAGCTACTCTGAGGCTGGGGTGGGAAGATTGTTTGAGCTCGAGAGGTCGAGACTGCAGTGAGCCATGGTTACTCCAATGCACTCCAGTCTGGGTGACAGAGCAAGACTCTGTATCCAAAACAGAATGACACCCAACCTCTCTTCTCCTCGGGGTCACACTCACTCCCTATTGACCCATCAGGATGGTCCAAATGAATCTCTGGCCTTCCACATGCAAGGCCGTGCACTTTGGGAGGCTGAGATGGTAGGATCCCTTAGACCCAGGAGTTCAAGTTCAGCCTGGGCAACAGCAGGAGACCTTTGCTCTACAAAGTAATAGCCCATCGTGGTGGCACAGGCCTATAGTTCCACCTATTGGGGAGGCTGAAGTAGGAGGATCAATTGTGTTCAGCTCTAGGCTGCAGTGAGCTGTGATCACACCACTGCATTCCAGCCTGGAAAAGAGAGAAAGACTGTGTTGCTAAATAAATAAATAAAAATAAAGACCCTACTTGCCAATTCTAACTGGTGGTTTTAGGTAAACTGCCTACCCTCAGAGCCTTGAGTACCCTACTGTGGGAAAAGCGTGGTTATTAGGATTAAATGAGTTATAATACATGCAAAACTATGGGTTCAGTATTCAACCATTATTAGGCACCTTGTGAATAGTAGCTGCTATACCTACATGAACACGATCCACTGGAGGGTTTGAGGCTCCCATGCATAACTCCAATCCATCATTGAGATTATGATTTGCACAGTTGGACCCAACCCACAGCAGGGCTTTACTCTCATACCTCGTGTTGGAGCATGTGCAGGATTGTGAATCTCATCCTGTGCTTCCTCAAGGGTATGATTGTGACATACACTTTCGCCAAATACCTGAGCAATTTTATTTCCCTGAATGGGCACAGACCACAAATGGGACTGTGAAATATACTTGGGCAAAATACCTCAGTGATGCCATGCTCCTTGCTTGGCTCTGCCCTCGGAGTAGATTATGACATGTTTTCACCAATTACCTAGTTGGTGTGACCATCCTCTACTGCTTGGACCCTGCTTAAAGGGAGAATACATGTGATATATCTATGAGCCAATAAGATTCAATAACAGGAATCTCCTCTCCTACCTGGTCCTGCTTCCAGTAAAGATTCTTACATATTGCTGGGCCCGGCACCCAAATGATGTGACTCCCCAGGTAAAGCCCTGCCCACAGAGGGCACTGTAACATATCTCTGGGCCCACCATTTAGGTGATGTGACTATTCTCTTTTGTCTGGACACTGCCCACATGGGTCATTGTGATGTATCATTGAGCACAGCACCCAGTTTATGTGACTTTCCTGCCAGGGCCTGCTGAAAAGATGGATGTTGGCATAGCCCTTGCCCAGAGCCCAGGCGATGTGGCTCTCCTGCCTGGTCCCTGCCAACAGGTGAGATTTTACCATATTCCTAAGCCCAGCTCACAGGTATAATAATTACTCTTGTACATGGACTCAGTAATAGAAGAGATTTGGAGTCTTATAGATAGGCTTAGGACAACGGGTAAGGTCTTGTGTCTCCTGCTTGTAGAAAAGTCACAGAAGATTATGACACTCTTGCATACAGTATATAGTTCCTGAGTGACATAGTGTATTGACAGGCCCAGCACACAGATGAGATGGTGACTCTCATAAGCACATGCAGCTGACAATTAGAATTGTCACCCTCACATATGTGCTCCGCCCACTTTTGAGGTTCTGAATCTCACACATGGAGGCATTCAAAGTTTAAATTGCGAGTCTCATATGTGAATCTGAACCCAAGGTAGGGTGGTGAATCTCAAAACAAAATTCATCACACCTTTGATGCTGTGATTACTTACTGCCGCACTATTCACAAAAGCAGTGGCACTCTCATGCGTGCATCCTGTCCACCGCTGGGATTGTAATCTGAGGACGTGGAGGCAACTCACTTGAGGTGTTGACTTTTACACCTGGAGCCAGGAAATATGCAGGATTATGGATCTCATCCCTGGACCGCTTTGCAAGTTTGATTGTTATGTATAATTCTGTCTAGCCACCTGATTGATTTTACTCTCTTGCCTGGGCCCAGTGAATTGTTGGTGTTGTGCCATCTATCTGAGCCAAGAAACTAGATCATGTGATATATCTGCCTGGGCCCTGCCCACAGGGCACATTGGGCATATTAGTTGGCTCATCACCTAGGTGATGTGAAATTTTCAGCCCTGGCCCTGCCACCTGTGGGGATTGTGATATATCACTGGTCCATCATCTTGGTTACATGACGCTCCTCTCCTGCCTGGGCCTTGCTACTATTTGGTACTGTGATGTATCCCTGAGCCCAGCACCCAGGCACAATCTCCCTTGCTGACTGGGCCTTGCCTACCGTGGGCATTGTGACGTAACACTGGGCCTAGCATCCAGATGATGTGACTCTCCTTTAAGAACCCTGCTAGCAGAAGAAATCATGATATGTTTTAGACCTGACGCCCATGTGATGTGACTCTACTGCCTGGTGCATGCCCACAGGTGGGATTGTGACATTTAACTAATCACAATTTACAGGTATGCTGATGACTCTCATACATGAACCCAGCCAATGAAGGAGATTTTGACCTCCTAGACAAGCTTAGAAAAACAGGTAATGTCCTCAGTAATGTGACTATGCTCTTCTTTCTCACCCATTGCCAGCCAATGGGATTGGGTCCATTTGCACAGTTGGACCCGACCCACAGCAGGAGTTTACTCTCATATCTCGTGTCATTATGACATTTCTTTGGGCCAGTTCCCTAGGTGATGTGACTCTCTTCTCCTGCCTAGGTTCATCCTCTTGGATGAATTTTACTATATCACTGAGTCACAAACCCAGGCAATATGGCTCTTCTGCCTGGGGCCTGCTTACAGAGGGCATTGTGACATATTTCTGAGGCCATTAACTAGGTGATGTGACCCTCCACTTTTGCATTGGCCGTGTCCACAGAAAGAATTGTGACATACTGCTGAGGCCTGCACACAGGTTATTTAATTTTACTATCAGGGTCCTGCCCACATAGAAGTTATTGACATTTTCCTGACCCAGCATTAATGTGATTTGACTCTTGCCTGGTTCCTGCCCACAGGTGATGTATACTTAGGCACAGCTCAAATTATAATGGCTATGATACATGGACCAAACTAATAGGAAAGATTTTGACTCCGAACTAGGCTAAGGCAATGTGTAAAGTTCTAAGTCTCTTGTTGGTAAAAAGGTCAAATAGGCTTAAGATACTTATACATATCGTATGAATCCCTTGGGTGATACAGAGAATATAATAATAAAGACAAGCTCACAAATAAAATTGTGATTGTATAGGAACACACAGCTGATAATTAACATTGTCACTCTCACACGTAGACAGAGCCCACTGTTGAGGTCCTGAATCTCAAATGCATATGCAGTCCACAGTTGGAATTGTAACTATCATACATAAATCCAGGCACAAATGGGATGGTTACTCATTTGCAGACCAAGCTTACGGGCACCCTGATGACCCTGTACCTAGCCAATAGGAGAGATATTGGCTCTCATACCTAGGCCAAGGGAAACTGAGAAGATATTGGGTCTATATCAACATGAAAGTCTCAGAGCAGACTGCGACTCTCACACATACTGTATAAAGCTTCCAAGTGCTACAGAGAGTGTCATAACAGGGCCCAAGATTCAAGATTACCAGGACACTGCTCACAGGTAGAATTGAAGCTCTCGTGCATGGATCCAGTCCAGCATTGAGTCACAGACTTGGACTCAACTTACAGAAAGAGTGGACTCATATGTGCAGCTGGAATGTGTATGGGAGTGTGAATCTCATTCCAGAACCACCCCCAGGGTGGTTAGGACTGTGACATATACCTGGACCAAGCACTTAGGTGATGTGACTGTCTTTCTTGAGCCCTGCCCATAAGGGGGATTATGACATACCTCTGGGATAATCAATTAGAAATGAAGTTTACCTTTTCTTCCTGGGACATATCCACAGGCAGCACTGTAACGTATTTTTGGGCCTTTCATGTGGGTAATGTGACTCTCCCTTTCTCTTTTTGCTGTGTTCCAAGTGGGAATTGTGACATATCACTGGGCCCATTATCTAGATGATAGGACTCTTTCCTTTTGACTGGGCTCTGCTTACAAGGGGGACTGTGACAAACTGCTGGGCCTAGCACCCAGGTGATGTAACTCTCTCTTCCTGCTTGGACCTTGCCCACAGAAAAGATTCAGACATAACAATGGGCCAAGCACCCACATGATGCTACTCACCTGCCTGTGTTCTGCCTGCAGTGGACATGGAGACATAGCCCTGGTCCAGAACCAAGATGATGTGACTCACCTTCCTGCCTCCTGCCCACTGGTGGGATGGTTACATATACTTAGGCTCAGCTTCCAGGCATAATGGTAACTCTCATATGGGAACCCAGCCAATAAGAGAGATTTTTACTCTTATAGTTAGGCTTATAACAACAGATATACTTCTGTTTATCCTAGTAGTAGAGAAGTCACAGAAAATTAGGGAAGTCACGCATATCCTATAAAGCCCTGGGGTGGTACAGAGATGTCGTAACAGGCCAGGACACAGGTGAGATTGTGACTCTCATAGCACACTCAGCCAAAAGCTAGGACTGTTACCCTCACACATGAAGACAGCCCACTCCTGAGGTTCTGAATCTCATTCCTGGTGGCAGTCAAAAGTTGGAATGGTGATTCTGATACATGGATTTGATTGACAAGTAAAATAATAACTCCTGGACAAAACTTCAGCACTCCTGATGGGCTGTGACTGTACTACCAAAACCGTGTTCAGGTGGAGCTGAGGCTGTCATGTATGGATCCTGTCCACTGTTGAGATTGTGAGTTGCATGCACAGATGCTGCTCACAGGAGGTGTTGAGTCCCATATCTGCAGCTGGGACACGTGCAGGATTAGAGATTTTATTGCAGGATCTTCCTGCAGGTGCAATTTTGACATATACTTTTGTCTAGCATGTTACCAATTTTACTTTCCTGCCTGGGTCCAGTCTGCCGTTGGGATTGTGACATATACTTGAGGTGAGTCCATAGGTGATGCAGTGCTTCTGCCTGGGCCCTGCTTACAGGAAAGATTGTGATATTTGGCTGGACTCATCATCTAGGTAATGTGACTCTCCTTTTCTTCCTGAGCCCTGTCCCCAGTGAAGATTGTGACAAATCTCTGAGCCAGTCAGCTGTGTAATATGACTCTTCTTCCTTTTTTGGCCCTGCTAACAGGGAACCAAGTATTCAGATGATGTGACTCCTGCCTGTCCCCTGCCTACAGTGGGCATTGTGACATATCACTGGGCCTAGCACCCAGGTGATGTTACTTCTGTCTTATCTCTGCTCACAGGTGAAACTGTGATATATAGCTAGGCACAGCACACAGGAAGAATGGATGACTCTCATATCTAGCCACAGCCAGCAGGAGATATTTTGACTCTCATGGCCAGGCTTAGGGCAACGGGTAACATCCTGGACCTCCTAATTTTATAAAATTTACAGAACTCAGGCCTATTGTATAAAGCTCTAGAGTGATACAGAAAGTTTTATAACAAAGCCCAACTAACAGGTGAGATTGTGACTCTCGTAGGCAGACCCAGCTGACATAATCTCTATTCTTACACACAACACAGCCTACTAATGAGTTACTAAATCTCACACATAAGAACAGTTGCAAGTTGGAATTGCTACTCTCATATGCAGAACTGGTCTACAGGTGGCTTGGTGAGTCTTGAACCATGAGTCAGCAGACCTGTGAAGCTGTGAGTCCCCTACTGGAACACAATCTGCAGGTGGGATTGGGGTTCTTATGCACAGACCTCACCCATTGTTGAGACTGCGACTCCTGTACTTGAACCCAGCTCACAAGAGGAGTTGCCTGTCACACCTAAGTCTGGAGCTTGTGTGGGACTGTGAATCTCATTCCTGTACATTCCAAATTGTTTGACTGGGACATATACCTTTATCCAGAACCTGAGCGATTTGACTCTCTTTCCTAGGCCCAACCCACAGATAAAATGTGACATAGACCTGGACATCGCCTAAGTAATGTGAAGTTCCTTTCTGGGCTGTCTACCAAGGGAATTTTTACATATTACTGGAATCACCATCCACTGAGGTGACATGAGTCTACTGCCTGAGCCCTGCCTATAAAGGACACTGTGACTATCTCTGGGTCTATCAAATAGGTGATGTGACTTTCTTCTACTGCCTTGACCCTGCACTTTGAGTACATTATGATGCATAATTGGCTAAGTACTATACCTAGGAATGTGACTCTCCTTCCTGATTCTTCCTACGGGAAGTATTGTAACATATCACTTAGCCCAGCACCTAGGTGATGTGATTCTCCTTGCTTGGTTGGTCCCTTTCTGCTTAGGAGATTGTGACCCATTGGTGGGTCCAGCACCAAGGTGATGATACCCTCTTGCCATGGCACTGCCCATGGAGGCCATTGTGACATGTACCTAGGCCAATCACCTAGGTGAAGTGAGTCCCCTCTCCTGCCTGAGCTCTGCCTACCAAGGGGATTTTGAGGTATCACTGGACCCAGCATCCAGGTGATGTGACTCTTCTGCCAGGGTTCTGTTCAGAAGAAGGATTGTAACATGTCCCTGGGCCAGCAACCAGGTGATGCACCTTTACTCCCCTCTCTCTGTCCACAGGTGGTATTGTGCCATTTACCCGGGACCAAATCATAGACACAATGATGACTCTTGTAACTGGAGCCAAGACATGTGTGGGATGGTGACTCTTATCACTTGTCCTTTCCACAAGTGTCATTGTGAAATATACCTTTGTCCAACATGTGAGCGATTTGAGTCCCCAGACTTGACTCAGTTCACAAATAAAATTGTGACATACACCTGGGCCAAGAACCCAGGAGATATAACTCGATGTCTAGGCCCAGCTCTCAAAAGGATGGTGATATCACACTGAAATCAGCACCTAGGGTATGCTGTTTTCCTTTCCTACATGGGTCCTGCTTGCAGTGGGACTTGTGACATATCGATAGGCTTAGCACCAAGGTGATGTGACTTTTTTTTTTTTTTTTTTGCCCGGGCCCTGACCACATGGGTAATTGTGACATATCGCTGGCCCCAACACTCAGATAATGTGACTCTCCTGTCTGGGATCTGCCAACAGAGGGCAATGTGACATATTTGTAAGCTCAGCACCCAAGTGCTATAAGTCTCCTGACTGGGCTCTGCTGACAGGGAGAACCGTGATTTATTCCTGGGCTCAATATCTAGGTTATGTACTCTCCTTTTTACCTAGGCCACCCTACAAGGGTAATTGTGACATATCACCGAGCCCAGCATCAAGTTGATGTTACTCTTCTGCATAGGCCCTGCCAACAGAAAAAAAAAATTGACATATCCCTAGTTTGGCATCCAGGTGATGTAACATGTCTTTTGGTCCACACCCACAGGTGTGATTTTCACCTATACATTTTCCTACCTCTTTAGCTTGGGAGAATCCCACAGTCAGAACTGTAACATATACTTGGCATAAGCACCTAAGTGATGTAACTCTTCTGCCTTGGTGCTGTCTTCAAAGGGGATTGTAATATATCACTGGGCCAGCACCTAGTGATGGACCCATCTCTTTTTCCTGGGCCCTGCCCCCAGTGGGGACTGTACGTATCCCTGGGTCCTGGGCCCACAAGACGTGACCCCCCCTACCTGGGCCCTGCCTACAGAAGACATTGTAACATACTTCTGAGCCCATCCGTCAGATGGTGTAACTCTCTTCTTGTGCCCAGGTGCTGCCCGCAGGAGGGATTGTGACATAGGTCTGAACCAAGCACCTGAATGATGTGACACTCCCGACTGAGCCCTGCCACCCTAAGGGGAAAATTTTGCATATTGTCGACCTCAGGCACCATGATGAAGTGACTCCCCTATCTAAACTTTTTCCACAGTGGGTGTTGTTACATATTCCTGACCCAGCACCCCGGTGATGTGAGTCTCTTATCTCGTCACTGCTTGCAGGTGTCTTTGCACTCAGTTCACTGGCACAGTAATGACTCTCATACCTGGACTAGCCACTTAAAAGCTGTTGACTCTTGTGCCTCTAAATGGGAAAGCAGGTAAGATCACGCATCCAGGACGGGGGGAGGCAAGATGGCGTCGTAGAGGTGACTCAGGATTGCAGCTCTCGGTGAAGGCGCAGAGGGTGAGTCCTAGCCGCATTCTCGGATGTTCCTTTTATGCCCACAGAGCGTTGAAAGTCCCAGGTGTGGGAGAGACACGGGACGCTAGCAGCCGGCTAACGCAACCAGCTCCCGCCGACTCTTCGGCCGGCGCCGCAGCGGGACCCGGCGCGGAACTCACTGGTCTGGGTGCCCTGTTAAACCGGCAATCTGAGATTTGCAAGGGCAGATTGGCATGTCCATCTGATTGAACAGGACTTGGACAATGAGCCAGACCAGGAGTTTCCTGGGAAGCGTGATCTGAGCCGGGGTAGTGGGCAGCAGCACGGGAGATCGCACGGATCCCAGTGCCCTATCGGCAGGCTCCTGGGGCGCCAGTGAGAGAGTCGACCTTTCAGCTTGGGGAGAGGAAGAGAGAGAGAGAGAGAGGACGGACTCTGAGGCAGGGAGCAGGGTGATCGGGCTCGGCGGGTCCCACGCTCACGGGGACAAGCAGGGCGGCGACTGGAGGCGCTTGGGGCTGAGAGTTTTGTTGCCGGCATTTAGGACGGTGCAGCCCGGTCAGGGAGGGGCGTCCACCATTCCTGACAAAGTGCACCCCCACTTAAGTACCGCCCAGGACTGACGCAGCCTGCCGTTGCCGAGGCAACCTGCCATAACAGAGAGAGTCCGCCGGGCCGCAACAGGGCGGACCCGCCTTAGGAGGTCAGAGCCCCGGCAGGCAAATAGTGAATAGACTGCCACCTAGTGGGGCAGGACAGTGCAACAGATACTCATAAAGAAAGCCCCAACTCCCTGAGACAGAGCATCAAAGGGTGGAAAAAAAAAAAAAAAAGAGTGGTGATTTATGAGTTCTATTGCAGCAGACATAACCTCCCAACAACCCTGAATGAACAACGGAGCTCACAGCTCAGCACTGGAGCTCCTATAAAGCACAGACTGTCTCCTCAAGCAGCTCCCTGACCTCTGTATATCCAAGGAGTCACCCCAGAAAAGGACTAATCAGACTGACATTTGGCTGGCATCATTCTGGAACAAGGGCAGCAGAAAAAGAAACTGATATCATCCCTCACTGTTCTGCAGCTGCTGCAGGTATACCCCAGACAAGCAGGGCCTGGAGTGGACCTCAGCACTCATACAGCAGAGAGGATAGATCATTAGAGGGAAAACTAAGTAACAGAAATACTTCATCATCAACAATCTCAGTGTCCACACAGAGACCCAATTGAAAAATCAGCCACTACTAAGACAACAGGCGGATAAATCCATAAAGATGGGAAGAAACCAGCGCAAAAAGGAGGAAAGCACCCGAAACCAAAACACCTCACCTCCAAAAAAGGACCAAAACTCCTCACCAGCAAGGGAACAAAGCTGGACAGAGAATGAATGTGACGAAATGACGGAATCAGACTTCAGAAAGTGGATAATGAGAAACTTCAGTGAGCTAAAGGAACATGTTCTAAACCAGTGCAAAGAAACTAAGAACCTTGAAAAAAGATTTGAAAAAAGATTCGAGGAATTGATAACGAGAATGGACAACTTAGAGAGGAATATGAATGAATTGAAGGAGCTGAAAAACTCAACACGAGAACTTCACGAAGCATGCACAAGTATCAACAGCCGAATTGACCAAGCAGAAGAAAGAATATCAGAAGTTGAAGATCAACTCAATGAAATAAAACAAGAAACCAAGATTAAAGAAAAAAGCACAAAAAGGAATGAACAAAATCTCCAAGAAATGTGGGACTATGTGAAGAGACCCAACCTACGTTTGATAGGTGTACCAGAATGTGACGAAGAGAATGAATCCAAGCTGGAAAACACTCTTCAGGATATTATCCAGGAAAATTTCCCCAACCTAGCAAGACAGGTCAATAGTCAACTCCAGGAAATACAGAGAACACCACAAAGATACTCTGCAAGAAGAGCAACCCCAAGGCACATAATCGTCAGATTCACCAGGGTTGAAACGAAGGAGAAAATACTAAGGGCAGCCAGAGAGAAAGGTCGGGTCACCCACAAAGGGAAGCCCATCAGACTCACAGCAGATCTCTCAGCAGAGACTCTACAAGCCAGAAGAGAGTGGGGGCCAATATTCAACATCCTTAAAGAAAAGAGCTTTCAACCCAGAATTTCATATCCAGCGAAACTGAGCTTCATAAGTGAAGGAAAAATAAAATCCTTCACGAACAAGCAAGTACTCAGAGATTTTGTCACCACTAGGCCTGCTTTACAAGAGCTCCTGAAAGAGGCACTACACATAGAAAGAAACAACCAGTTCCAGCCATCCTAAAAGCATACCAAATGCTAAAGACCATCAACAAAATGAAGAATGTACATGAACCAATGGGCAAAACAGCCAGCTAGCATCAAAATGGCAGTATCAAATTCACACATAACAATATTAACCCTGAATGTAAATGGGCTAAATGCACCAATCAAAAGACACAGACTGGCAAATTGGATAAAAAACCAAAACCCATCGGTGTGCTGTATCCAGGAAACCCACCTCACATGCAAAGATACACAAAGGCTCAAAATAAAGGGATGGAGGAAGATTTACCAAGCAAATGGAGAGCAAAAAAAAGCAGGAGTTGCAATTCTCATCTCTGATAAAATAGACTTTAAAGTAACAAAGATCAAAAGGGACAAAGAAGGTCATTACATAATGGTAAAAGGATCGATACAACAAGAAGAGATAACGATTCTAAATATATATGGACCCAATGTAGGAGCACCCAGATATATAAGGCAAGTTCTTAATGACTTACAAAGGGACTTAGACTCCCACACAATAATAGTGGGAGACTTTAACACTCCACTGTCAATAGCAGACAGATCAACCAGACAGAAAATTAACAAGGATATCCAGGACTTGAACTCAGACCTGGAACAAGCAAACCTGATAGACATTTACAGAACTCTCCACCCCAAATCCACAGAATATACATTCTTCTCAGCACCACATCACACCTACTCCAAAATTGACCACATAATTGGAAGTAAAGCACTCCTCAGCAAATGCAAAACAACTGAAATCATAACAAACAGTCTCTCAGACCATAGTGCAATCAAGTTGGAACTCAGAATTCAGAAAATAACTCAGAACCGCACAGCTTCATGGAAACTGAACAATTGGCTCTTGAATGTTGATTGGATAAACAATGAAATGAAGGCAGAAATAAAGAAGTTCTTTGAAACCAATGAGAATGAAGACACAACGTACCAGAATCTCTGGGACACATTTAAAGCAGTCTGTAGAGGAAAATATATAGCAATAAGTGCCCACATGAGAAGAGTGGAGAGATCCAAAATTGACACCCTATCGTCAAAATTGAAAGAGCTAGAGGAGCAAGATCAAAAAAGCTCAAAACCTAGCCGAAGACAAGAAATAACTAAGATCAGAGCAGAACTGAAGGAGATAGAGACAAGAAAAACCCTTCAAAAAATCAATAAATCTAAGAGCTGGTTTTTCGAAAAGATCAACAAAATAGACAGACCACTAGCCAGACTGATAAAAAAGAAGAGAGAGAACAACCAAATAGATGCAATAAAAAACGATAAAGGGGAAATCACCACAGATTCCACAGAAATTCAAACCATCATCAGAGAATACTACAAACAACTCTATGCACATAAACCAGTAAATCAGGAAGAAATGGATAAATTCCTGGATGCCTGTGTCCTCCCAAGCCTAAACCAGGAGGAAGCCGAAACTATGAATAGACCAATAACAAGGTCTGAAGTTGAGGCAGCAATTAAGAGCCTACCACACAAAAAAAGCCCAGGTCCAGATGGGTTCACAGCCGAATTCTACCAGACACACAAAGAGGATCTCGTACCATTCCTTCTGAAACTATTCCAAATAATCCAAAAAGAGGGAACCCTTCCCAAATCATTTTATGAGACCAACATCATCCTGATACCAAAACCTGGCAGAGACTCAACAAGAAAAGAAAACTTCAGGCCAATATCCATGATGAACATAGATGCAAAAATCTTCAATAAAATACTGGCAAACCGATTGCAACAGTACATTAAAAAACTTATCCATCATGATCAAGTGGGATTTATCCCGGGGATGCAAGGCTGGTTCAACATACGCAAGTCTATAAATGTAATTCACCACATAAACAGAAGCAAAAACAAAAACCACATGATTATCTCAATTGATGCAGAGAAGGCATTTGACAAAATTCAACAGCCCTTTATGCTAAAAACCCTCAATAAACTTGGTATTGATGGAACATATCTCAAAGTAATAAAAGCTATTTATGACAAACCAACAGCCAATATCATACTTAATGGGCAAAAACTGGAAGCATTCCCTTTGAAATCTGGCACTAGACAAGGATGCCCTCTCTCACCACTTCTATTCAACATAGTACTGGAAGTTCTAGCCAGAGCAATCAGGCAAGAAAAAGAAATAAAGGGTATTCAAATAGGAAAGGTGGAAGCCAAATTGTCTCTATTTGCAGACGACCTGATAGTATACCTAGAAGACCCCATCACCTCAGCCCAAAAGCTCCTGCAACTGATAAGCAACTTCAGCAAAGTCTCAGGATATAAAATCAATGTGCAAAAATCACAAGCATTCCTATACACCAATAACAGACTTAAAGAGAACCAAATCAAGAATGAACTGCCATTCACAATTGCTACAAAGAAAATAAAATACCTAGGAATACAACTCACTAGGAATGTAAGGGACCTCTTTAAGGAAAACTACAAACAACTGCTCAATGAAATAAGAGAGGACACAAACAGATGGAGAAACATTCCATGTTCGTGGTTAGGAAGAATCAATATCGTGAAAATGGCTACACTGCCCAAAGTAATTTACACAATCAATGCTATCCCCATCAAACTACCATTGAATTTCTTCACAGAACTGGAAAAAACCACCACGAATTTCATATGGAACCAAAAAAGAGCCCGCATAGCCAAGTCAATTCTAAGCAAAAAGAACACAGCGGGAGGCATCACGCTACCAGACTTCAAACTATACTACAAGGCTACAGTAATCAAAACAGCATGGTACTGGTACCAAAACAGAGATATAGACCAATGGAACAGAACAGAGGCATCGGAGGCAACACAACACATCTACAACCATATTATCTTTGATAAACCAGACAAAAACAGGCAATGGGGAAAGGATTCCCTATTTAATAAATGGTGTTGGGAAAACTGGCTAGCCATGTGCAGAAAGCAGAAATTGGACCCCTTCCTGACACCTTACACTAAAATTAACTCCAGATGGATTAAAGACTTAAATGTAAGACCCGACACCATAAAAACCCTAGAAGAAAATCTAGGCAAAACCATTCAGGACATAGGAGTAGGCAAGGACTTCATGAACAAAACTCCCAAAGCATTGGCAACAAAAGCCAAAATAGACAAATGGGACCTAATCAAACTCCACAGCTTCTGCACAGCAAAACAAACAGTCACTAGAGTGAATCGGCAACCATCAGAATGGGAAAAAATCTTTGCAGTTTACGCATCCGACAAAGGGCTGATATCCAGAATTTACAAAGAACTCAAACAGATTTACAGGAAAAAAACAAACAAGCCCATTCAAAAATGGGCAAAGGATATGAACAGAAACTTTACGAAAGCAGACATACATGAGGCCAGCAAACATATGAAAAAGTGCTCATCGTCATTGGTCATTAGAGAGATGCAAATCAAAACCACATTGAGATACCATCTCACACCAGTTAGAATGGCGATCATTAAAAAATCTGGAGACAGCAGATGCTGGAGAGGATGTGGAGAAATAGGAACACTCTTACACTGTTGGTGGGAGTGTAAATTAGTTCAACCATTGTGGAAGACAGTGTGGCGATTCCTCAGGGACCTAGAAATAGAAATTCCATTTGACCCAGCAATCCCATTACTGGGTATCTATCCAAAGGATTATAAATCGTTCTACTATAAGGACACATGCACACGAATGTTCATTGCAGCACTGTTTACAATAGCAAAGACCTGGAACCAACCCAAATGCCCAACGATGATAGACTGGACTGGGAAAATGTGGCACATATACACCATGGAATATTATGCAGCAATCAAAAATGATGAGTTTGTGTCCTTTGTAGGGACATGGATGAATCTGGAGAACATCATTCTCAGCAAACTGACACAAGAACAGAAAAAGAAATACCGCATATACTCGCTCATAGGTGGGTGAGAAAAATGAGAACATGTGGACACAGAGAGGCGGTCTACTATACACTGGGGACTGTTGGGGGGAATGGGGGAGGGACAGCAGGGGGGGGCTGGGGGGGATAGCCTGGGGATGAATACCAAGTGTGGGTGAAGGGGAGGAAAGCAGCAAAGCACACTGCCATGTGTGTACCTATGCAACTATCTTGCTTGTTCTGCACATGTACCCCCAAACCTATAATGCAATAAAAAAAAAAAAAAAAAAAAAAAAAAAAAAAAAAAAGATCACGCATCCATATAAGAATTAAAGTCTCAGAGCTGACTGCAACTGTCATGCAAATTATATAAAAACTTCCAGTGTTGCAGAGAGTGTCATAACAGGACCAAGCACACAGGCGTGATTGTGACCCTCATATTTACACCCAGCTGACAGTAAGGATTGTCACCTTCCCACATGTTCACAGCCCACTTTTGAGGCTCTGAATCTCCAAACTGGAGACAGTCAAAACTTAGAATTGTGACTCTCATATGTGAATACAGTCCACAGGTTGAATGGTGGTCCTCAGACCAGGATGAAGCACACCTGTTAGGCTGTGATTTTTCTACCAAGACACACCGTGTAGGTTGACTGGGCTCTCATATACAAATCAAGTCCACTCTTAAGACTGTGACTCATGTGTTTGAGCTAAACTCACAGGAGATGTTGACTTTTGTACCTGGAGCTGAGACGTGTGCTGGATTGTGAATCTCACTTTTGGATTTTCCTGAAGGTTTGGTTGAGACACATACCTTGCCTAACCTGTGAGTGATTTCACTCTCATATGTGAGCCTAGCATGCATGCAGACAGGATTGCTACATCTCCCTGGGCCAGTCATTTAGGTGATGCAACATTTCTGCTAGGGTGAGGCCCTCCTCTGAGAAAGGATTTTTAACACACTGCTGGACTCAGCACTTAGGTGATGTGGCCCTTCTTCCTGGGTCCTGCCAAGAGTTCAAATTGTAACACATATCTGGGCCCAAAACACAGGTAAGGCAATGACTCTCATACTTGGACCAAGACAATAAGAGAGATTTTTACTCTCGTAACTCAGCCTAGAACAGCGGGTAAGTCCAGGGCCTTTTATGTGTACAAAATTTGGAGAAGATCATGACACTCACAGATATCACATGAAATGCTTGGGTTGTACAGGGACTGTCATAACAGAACCCAACACAGAGATGAGATTATTGCTCTCCTATGCACACCCAGCTGACAGAATTGTCACCTTCACACATGGACACACCCCACTGATGAGATCTTGAATCTCATTTGTAGGCACAGTCTACAGTTGGAATTTTGCCTATTATATGTAGACTCAGCCACGAATAAGATGGAGACTTGTTTTTGAACCCAGCTTACAGGCAAGGTGATGACGTTCATACCTGGACTCAGCCAATAGGAGAAATATTGACTCTTGTGCCTGGGCTTAAGGCAATGGGTAATATCATGCAATTATACCACCACAAAATCCTCCAAGGGGATTGCAACTCTCATAAACAACCTATTAACGTTTCTGTGGTGCAAAGAGTGTAATAACAGGGCCCAGCACAAAGGGGAGATTGTTACACTTGTATGTACACTCAGCCAACCGTAAGGATTGGTGCCCTTTTACATAAACACAGTCCACTGCTGAGGTTCTGAATTTTACATCTGAAGGAAGTTGGAATGGGGAATGTGACTCTCATTTGTGGATCTGGTCTGCAGGTAAGGATGGTAGCTACCAAACCCAGATTTAGTACAATGTTGAGAATATGGCTGCCCTACTAGGACACTGTTCACAGGTGCAGTTGAGGCTCTTATTTATGGATCTTGTACACCATTATGATTCTGTCTCATGTGCTTGGGTACAAATCACAGAAGGTTGTGACTCTCATACCTGAAGCCTGGAAGTGTGTGAGATTATGAATCCCATTCCTAGACCTTCCTGCAGGTGTAATAGTGACATATACTTTCACTCATTGAAAGTATACGATTTTACCCTCTTGTGGAAGCCTAACCAACAATTGGCAGTTGAGATTCTGAAATATACCTGGGCCAAGCCCTTGGGTGATGTGACTCTCCTGCCTGGGCTCTGCCCACAGGAGACATTGTGACATGTCTCTGGGCCCATCACTGAAGTGATGTGACTCTACTTTCCTGCCTATGACCTGCTTCCACTGGGGATTTTGACATATCACTGACCCACTAGTGTGTGATATGACCCTCCTCTATTGACTACACCCTACTAACCAAAAACAATTGTCACATACAGTGGAACCCATCACCTAGGTAATGCAACTCACTTATACTACCTGTGCCCTCCCTACATATGGGACTGTGACATACTATAAGCCAAGCACCCAGGTGATGTGACTCTCCTGCTTGTGCCCTCCTACACTGGGCATTATGACATATCACTGAGCCTAGCACCCAGGTGATATAACTCCTTTTTTGGACCTGTCAACAGAAGGGATTGGGACATATCTCTGACCCATCACCCAGGTGATGTGACTATCTTGCCTTCTGTTTACCCACAGGTAGGATTGTGACCTCTGCCTAGGCCCAGCACAAGGCATCATGATGTGTCTCAGATGTGGAACTACCCAATAGAAGAGATTTTGGCTCTCATAGATAGATTTAGGGAGAAGGGTAAGGTTCTGAGTCTCCTACTTGTAAAAAGTTACAGAAGATTCTGACACGCACACACATATATTAAGAAGTCTTTGAATGGTACAGAGTTTTATAATACAAAGCAGAACACAGGTCATATTCTCTCATAAGGACACTCTGCTGAAAATTAGAATTTCACCCTTATACATGGACAGAGCACACTGGTGAGCTCCTGAATCTCACATGCAGATGAAGTCCACAGTTGGAATTGTGATTGTTATATGTAAATCTGGCCACGGGTGGGATGGTGGCTCATTTCTGGACCCAGCTTACAGGTCTAGTAATGACTCTAATAGCTGGACCTAGCCAATAAAATAGAAGTTTGCCTTAGTAACTAGGCTTAGGACAACAGGTAATGTCCCGGGTTTCCTACTTGTACAAAATTCGCAGAGCCCTACAACACTTGAGCATATCATACAATGCCCTCAGGTGGTAAAGAGAGTTTTATTTCACACAAATGAAATTATGACTCTTATCTGCACACTCAGCTAACAGTAAGGATAATCATCCACCTACATGGGAACAGCCCATTGCTGAGTTTCTGAATTTCACACCTGGAGCAATTTAAAGTTAGAAATGTGACCCTCATGCATGGATGCAGACCACAGGTAAGATGGCGACTTTGGGATCAAGAGTAAACACCCTGTGAGGCTGTGTCTCCTCTATTAGAACACTGTTTTCAGATGAGGTTTTAGCTCTCATGCACAGATACAGTCCATTGTTGACTTTGTGACTCATGTTCTTGGACAGAACTCACAAAAGGTGTTGACTTCTGCTGGTTTTGTCTAAACACGGGATTACGACCTATGCCTAGGCCAAGCACATAGATGATATGACTCTCCTGCATGAGCTATGCTCTCAGAGGAGATATTGAAATATTTATGCGCCCATCATCTAGGTGAGGTGGCTCTCCTTTCTGGACTACACTCAACCCCCAAGGGGCATTGTGACATATAACTGGTCCTATCACCTAGGTGATGTGACTTTCCTCTCCTGCCTAGGCCATATCCCCATTTGGAATTCTGACATATCCCTGGACCCATCACTTAGTTGCTATGAATCTCCTCTCTTGCCTTGGCCTGCTTACCTGTGGAATTGTGATGTATTACTGGGCCCAGCACCAGGCATGCTGTGTTCTTTTTTTTTTTTTTTTTTTTGCCTGGACTATTACTACAGAAGGGAGTGTGACAAATCAATGGACCAAGCACCCAGGTGATGTGGCTCTCCTGTCTAAGCAATGGCTATATTTGGAATTGTGAAATATACCTGGACCATATTTTCTAGGTGATGTAACTCTTCTGTCTGAGTCCTTCCTCAAAGGGCATTGTGAAATATCTCTGCACCCATCACCTAGGGCATATGACTCTTCTCTTTTTTTCTTGGGCTCTGTCCACAGGATAATCTGTGACATATTGCTATACCCAGCACACAGGTAATTTGATCCTTTGTCCCTGGCTCTGACACATCACTGGCATATCAGTAGGCTCAGGAGTCAGGTGATATGACTTTGCTGCCAGGGATCTCCTCTTAGAATGGATACTGACATATTTTTGGCTCAGCATTCAGGTGATGTGGCTTTTATTACTGATCCCTGCCAAGAGGTGATATTGTCACATATTCCTGGGTCCAGTTCATAGGCATAATGATAACTATCCTACAAGGACACAACCAATAGAAGAGATTTTTGACTCTTCTAGCTGGCTGACAGCAATGTATTGTCTCCTCAGTCTTCTGCTTTTGAAAAGATCACAAAGTATTAGAAAGCTTATGCATATTAAATGCCCTTTGGTGGTACAGAGACTGTCATTACAGGGCCCAGCACACAGCCAACAGTTAAAAGTTTTAATCTCACACACGGACAGAGCTCACTGTTACAGGCCCTGAATGTCACTCATAGACACAGTCCACAGTTGAAATTTTGACTATCACATATGGATCTGGCCATAGGTAAAACGGGCGACTCATTGCTGGACGAAGATCACAGGTGTGATAATGACTCTCATATCTAAACCAGTCAATAGAATAGATGTTGAATCTCATCGTTAGGCTTGGAACAACAGATAAGATCATGAGTTTATATTGGCGCAAAGGCTATAGAGTGGATTGCAAGTCTCAAACATATTATAAAAAGCAGGATATGGTGCAAAGAACAAAGCCCAGTACAGTGTTGAGGGTTTGACTCTCATTGCATTCACTGACAACAGTAAAAATATTGACACTCCCACATGGACACAGCCCACTGTTGAAGTTCTGAATTTCACACCCAAAGGCAGTCCAAAGTTGGTATTATTACTCTTATATGTGGATCCAGCCTTCAGGTGGTGAATCTCTGATCAAGGTTTAGCAAACATGTAAGGCTCTAACTCTCCTAATGTGTGTTGTCTGAGCTTGAAGCTTTCACGGACGGATTCGATTTACTGTTGAAATCATGACTTGCGTACTTGGACCCATGAGGTGTGTAAAAGTTTATGAGGTACATACTTCTATACCTAGACCCAGAACATGTGCAGGAATGTCAATTCCATTCCTAGACCTTCCCACAGGTGTGAATGTGACATATAATTTTGCCCAGGCAGAACATGACTGATTTGAGTATACTGCCTGAATAAAACCCACAGTTTGGATTGTGACATATACCTAAGCCAACAACATTGGTAATGTGGCCCTCCTGCCTAGTCCCTTCTCACAGATGTCACTGTGACATGCCTCTGGTCTAATTTCCAGGTGATGTGATTTTCCTCTCTTGCCAGGCACCCATTCCCAAAGGGGATTTTGATATATTGAGGAGCCCAGCACTCAGATGATGTAATCGTTCAGCCTAGGTTCTGCTCATAGGGGACATTGTGACATATCACTAGTCCCAGCACCTTAGTGATGTGAATATCCTACAAGCACTCAACACACAGAGGGGATGCTAATACATCCTTGGCTCAGTATTCAGGTGATGTAACTCTCCTGCCTGGTTCTGCTCAGAGGCAGGATTGTTACATACACCTAGGTTCAGGTCACAGGAATAATGATGACTATCATGTGAGTGCCCAGCTAAAAGAAGAGACTTTGACTCTCATAGCTAAAGTTATTTAGGACAATCAGTAATGTTCTGAATCTCCTCATTGTATAAAGTTTACAGGTGATTATGACACACATGAAGTTTGTTTAAATTCTTCGGTCTTATCAGAGTCCATTACAGAGGCATAATTTTGCCTCTCATAGGCACACTAACCAACATTTGTGATTGTTATTCTCACATATGGACAAAGCCCACAGCTGAGGTTCTGAATCTCGCATGTGCAAACAGTCCACAGTTAGAATTGGGACTGTCATCACATCTGGCAACAGGTTGGAAGGTGACTCATTTTTGGACCCAGCTATTAACACTTCAGTGTCTCCCATGCCTGGTTCCAGCTTACAGAAGAGATATTGACTCTTGCATCTAGGCTTCCAGCAACAGATAAGATGCTGGGCTTTCCACTTTTACGGAAATCTCAGAGAATTACAACTCATGCATATTGTATAATGCCCTAAGGTTGTACAGCAAGTGGTAAAACTGGGCGCAGCTCAAAATCTCAATTGTGACTCTTACATGCACACACAGCCCACAGTTAGGATTAAATGTGAAGAGACTCCACTCATGAGGTCCTCGATCTCACTCACAGAAACAGTTCACAGGTAGAGTTGCGACTGTCATATCTGCATCCATACACAAATGGGATGGTGCCTCATTTCAGGACCCAGCTTACAGGCACACTGATGACTCTCATACCTGTACCCAGCAAATAGGACTGGTATTGACTCTCACGCCTGAACTTAGGGCAACATGTAGGATTATCTGTTTAAATCATCATGAAGTTCTCAGAGCAGGTTTTATTGTCATGTAGGCCATGTGAAGCCCTTAAGTGGCCCTGAGTGTGTCTTATAAAGACTCAATGCGCAGGTGACATTGTGACTCTTCTATGCACACATAACATACAGTGAGGAATGTCATCTCCTATATAGACTGAGGCAATTGTTGAGATTCTGAATATCACACCTAGATTAGCTGAAAGTTGACATTGTGACTCTCATACATGAATCCAGTTCACAAGGAGAATGGTGACTTTTATATCAAAACTCAGCACACCTGTTAGGCAGCGACTTCCCTAATTAGACAGTGTTTGCCAATGAGGTTAGAGCGTTCATGTATGAATTCCATCTACCATTGAGATTGTGATTTGCATACTTTAACACAATTCACAGAAGTTGTTGTCTTTTCCTATCTTGAGCTGGGAAATACGTGAGACTGTGAATCTTATTCCTGAAGGTGTGACTTTGACATGTAATAGTTTCTCAGCACCTGGTTGACTTTGCTCCCTTACAAGAGCACCCCCAACAATTGGGATTGTGACCTCTACCTGGCTTAAACACCTAGGTGATGCTGCTGTCCTGCCTGGGTCCTGCCCACGATGGGGATTGTAATGTGCCTCTGAACCTGTCACCTCATTGATGAGACTCTACTTTCCTGCCTGTGCCATGCCTCCAATAACAGAAATCTGGGCATATTACCCAGGTGGTATGACTCTGCTCTTTTGACTGGGCCTTGTGAACAGGGGAAAATGCAACAGATTGTTGGGCCCAGCACCTAGGTGATGTGACTCTATTTTTATTTTTTTTTCTGAGAAGGAGTCTTGCTCTGTCACCAGGCTGGAGTGCAGTGGCACAGTCTCGGCTCACTGAAACCTCTGCTTCCCAGGTTCAAGTGATCCTTCCACCTCAGCTTCCTGAGTAGCTGGGACTACAGGTGTGTGCCACCATGCCCAGCTACTTTTTGCATTTTCGGTGGAGACTGGGTTTCACCATATTCACCAGGATGGTCTCGATCTCTTGACCTCGTGATCTGCCCACCTCAGCCTCCCAAAGTGCCGGGATTACAGGTGTCAGCCACCATGCCCAGCTGATGTGACTCTTTTGACTGAGTTCTGCCTACAGTGGGCATTATGACCTATCACTGAGCCTAGCACAGGGGTAATGTGACTTTCCTGTGTGAGTCCTGTTCATGGAGAGATATTGACATTTCCATGGCCCAGCATTCAGGTGATGTGACTTATCTCTCTGATTCTGCTCACAGGTGGGGTTGTGACCTATACCTAGGCCCAGGCAGTAGTCATAATAATGGCTTTGTTACATGGACTGAGCCAATAAAAGAAATTTTGACTCTAACAGCTAGGCTTAGGGAAACAATTAAGGTCTTTGGTCTACTAATCATAAAAATGTCACAGAAGATTATGATACTCACATGTATTTTATAAAGCCCTTGGTGTGTACAGAGAGTTACCTGACAGGGCCCAGGAAACAGTGAGCCTGTGTCTCTCATAAATTCATTTAGCCAACAATTAGGATCGTCACCTTCATACATAAACAGAGTCCACTACTGAGATTCTAAATCTCACACATGGATGCAGTTCAAAGTTGGAACTGTGAATGTAATATGTGGATCTGGCCACAGGCTGGATGATGTTTAAACTTTCACTTGTCACTTTTCTTACAGCCATGTAATTTTCCATTTTGGCCAAAGATTTTTTTTTTTTTTCCAGAAAAAGTGATTGTGGAGAAACATTTATTTGGACATATGAAATATGTCTTGTTTTCAATAGAGAATGAACAAATAGCGCATTACACATTTATTTTACCTAAGTTGCTCTCTTTCAAAAAGATTAATATAATGACAAATTTGAAATTTTCTTGATTTATCCAAAATAAATAAATATGCTCAATTTAAAATAATTTTCCAAAACAACTGGTTTTTGACCAAGATTTAAAAGCCCCAGAATGTCTTATCCAAAGCATTCATGTAAAGACTGACAGTTAAAAATTAAGCCATAGCACTTAAGTGTAATTTGTTTTGTTTTCTTTGTTTTAGAGATGAGGTCTTACTATATTGCCCCAGCTGGAGAGCAGTAGCTAGTCACCAACACAATCATGGTGCATTACAGACTGGGCTCAAAGGGTCCTCCTGGTTTAGTCTCCTGAGTAGCTGGGACTAAAGGACATGTCACCATACCAAGCTATGTTTTTAAAAACGACCTTGACACTGTTGCACCTTTTTGGACATCGGGAAACAAATATATTTTGACTCTCAAGAAAAAAGTACTTGGTGGCGCATTAAAGAATTAAAACACAAGAGGCCGGATAGTTATCCCAAAATGATAGAAAATGACATTGTGCGTTTGCTTTTGTTTGAAGAGAAATAAACTTTCCACTTAAGTTTTAAGTGCCAAAATAGCTAATTCTGTTAAAATGTCACCAAAACTAGTAACATGACTCAGAAAATCAACTGTCTCCAACAGAAACAATTTTGTTACCTTTTACAAGAACTAAGTTGTAACATTCATTTTTAACTGTCTGATATAGCCTCAGTATTATCACAAACCACTGAGATTTTAAATTAATTCTTACCCAACCTGAATTAAAAATTGCTCACATTCCAAAGCAAGAAATACTATTGCACACTGGACTCATATTTTAGGAATGGGTGCTTCCCTACATACCCCCAAACTGACAATGCATCTATGACTTATATTTCATTATCTGAATGTATAACACTCAAAGTGCTCTTCCACTTAATAAGTACATTACTATACTTGTAGTCTCAAAATACTTCATGAACTCTGAAGTAATTCTCTATGAAGGGAGCTTCCTTTGTAAAATGAATTTGGCTAGTCTGGCATACCAATATTCCCAAACATCTAAACATTTATTTTGCTCCTTTTCAATCCAAGATCTCATTGGATAATGTACTTGTAAAGTGTTACATGGGTGTGAACAATAATCCTTGTTTGTGCAAATTCTTTCAAGACCTGTGGATAAATAATCCAAGTATTGCTTCCTCTGGAATGAACACCATCCAGAAAATGCATTGTTCTTATGCTTTTAATGAAACCATCTATGTTCTTGTCTTTCTTGGCTTCTTTCAATTCAAAAAGAAACTGATTCAAAACAACACAACATTTATGGAATCCAGTCAAAGGAAAGGATGCATCGTCCAGTGATGGTGGATAAAAAAACTCCCGGCAGACTCATCAGATTTTTCACAGGTCTTCTCTTCTTCTCCCTGGAAATGATCTGTAGTATGAGAAGAATTGGACATTCATAATTAGATGATGTGGAGTCCTTACTCCAATCATTCAAATTTTTATTTGATAAACTACTCTGACTTAAAAGCATTAACTAACAATATATAAAGGAGCTTAAAGGCTCCAGAGTCTGTATTGTGTTCTGGGGAACCAAACATGTCACTTTTCAGAAAATTGTCATGGCAGCTGAATCTGTGCAAATTCATTAGGGAGCACTTCCTCGCCCGAATATAGCTATTGGGGAACTGGTGGGCTAAAACTGCAGCAATAATTTCTAGACTCCAGTTTTACCATTGGTAATTCACAGGATGATGAGTCGTAATTTCATAGTAATTCCGAACATCCCTGGGGAAAGTGAGGGCTGCGGTTCCTCCTTAGTTGGCTTTCCGGAAATGTCCCGCAGCTGCAGTCTGTCCCTGGCAGCCGCCAGCAGGAGAATCCCAGGGCTGCTGAGCTGCGGGTCCACTCCAGCGTGGCTTTCGGCAGGGCGGCGCCAGGTGGCGGAGGGGGAGTATCTCGCACCGCCGCTGCTGCTGGGTTCCTGGTTCTGTCCAGAGAGAAGAAAGAGGCGTCTCCAACTCCAACCTGTGGCAGCAGGAACAGCAGCAGCGGCGACCGCAAAAGCCTGTGCTATTTGGAGGCGGAGGGTGCGGGGTCCTGAGGAAGGGACTGCACAGGAAGCCCAACTGTCAGGGCCACGGGCAGGCCAGAAGCCAGCGCAAGGCAACCACATCAGAGGCCAATGTCAGCGTGAGGAGCAGGATTTCTTTCTTTCTATCGTTAAATAGTATTCCACTGTGTGTACACCATATTCACTTTATCCATTTCTTCCAGATAAACACTAAGATTGATTCTACATCTTAGGTATTGTCAATACAGCTATGATAAACGTGGGAGTGCAGCTATCTCTTCAATATACTGATTTTATTATCTTTTGATATATACTCAATTGTGGAATTGCTGGATTATATATGGTAGTTTTGATTTTAGGTTTTTGTTTTTGTTTTTGAGAAAGCTGCATAGTTTTCCATGCAGGTTTCTAATAAATCAATAAATCTAAAAATGTACTAAATCTACATTCACACCAACAGTGTATAAGTGTCCCCTTTCTCCACAGCCTCTTCAAACTTTGTTATCTTTTGTCTTCTTAATAACGGTCATTCTAATTGGGGTGAGGTACTATCTCACGTGGTTTTGAATTGCATTTTCCAGATGATTAGTGATGTTGAGCACTTCTTTGTGTCTTCTTTGGAAAAATGTCTATTTGGGTCTTTTGCTCACTTTTTAGTTGGGTTTATGCTTTTTATTGCTGTTGACTTAAGTCCTGTGTATATTTTGGATATTAACTCCTTGTCAGATGCACATATTTTCTTTTATTTAATAGGTTGTCTTTTTTTACTCTGTTAATAGGTTTCTATACAGTCCAGAAGCTTTTAATATTTTACTGATATTAATTTTTCTGTTTTCTGACTTGATACACAGGTAAGAGTTTGCCCTCAGCTTCATAGGTTATCTGTCTTCTAGCTCACTGATTTTAAGAGTTTTTCTTCTTTTTGATGTCATGCAGTTTGATCATTATTCTTTTTAAGATTTACTTTATTTACGATTGACATAGCAATTATACATATTATGGGGTACAATGAGATGTTTCAATGCCTGTTTACACTGTACAATGACTCAATCCGGGTAATTTGCATATGTAACACTATAAACCTGTATTATTTCTTTGTGCTAATAAAATTTAAAAATCCTCTCTTCTAGCTGTGTTAGAATAAGCAGTGCAGTATATTAACTATAGTCACCCTATTGTGTAATAAAACACCAGAATTTATTCTCCCTTTTTAACTGTAATATTGTAACTTTGACAAACCTCTCCCCATTCCTTCAAACCTTCACTCTCCATAGCCTCTGATAATCACCATTCTACTCTCTACTTTTATGAGATCGACTTTTTTAGATTTCACATGAGTGACATCATGTGGTCTTTTACTTTCTGTGACTGGCTTATTTCACTTAGCATAATGTCCTCTTGATTCACCAATGTTGACATAAACAACAGAAGTTCATTCTGTCATATGACT